>JAYDZK010000128.1:58069745-58079774 GCA_034509185.1 Euphonia xanthogaster | reverse complement strand
TGGTGAGACACAAGACACTTCCCTCAAAAAGATGTTAAGACCCCAGTGGCTCCTTCCCCTGTTCCTATGTCTGTTCCTATGTCTGTTCCTCTGTCCCTGAGCCACTCCCTCCCCGTTCATTGGTTGGCCCTCACCTTTGTACTGCCCTGAGACCAGGTTCACCCCCAGGGGCCCTCAGGAGAGAGAAATCTGGACCCTTCATCTGTGTGTGCTTTGGATCCCAAACATCTTACAGCCAGCTGAATAAAACATCTGTGGATATTATGCAAAGGCCCTTTTTGCTTCCTTGCCCTGGGCTTGACTAGCGGCTATTCCGGCCACAACAATGAACTATCTTTCAAGTTGTGACAAAGTGCTTCCAAACAGTGACTCATCTTCAAAGGTTATAATTTTTCTTACAATTTCTTTTCCCTTTGATGTGTACTATGTTTTCAAGCATTCTTCTCTTTCATCAGTCCAAAGATTAAAAGGGTCAGGCTGAGACCCACATATTGTCATCACTGCACAGTATCCAACAACAGCATGAATGGGTGAATCCCATCTGAAATCTCTCCAAAGTTTGTATTCACTGTGAAGTGTTAATTCAGGTGGGCTAGCTAATTCTTTTGCCCCTTCCTTCTCCTTTTATTCTTGTTTTTGTTCTCAGTCAGTCTTTCAGAACTGTCATAGTATAGTCTAAATTACAATTTATATTTATAATATTTTTAAAAGCTTCTAAGTATATTTCCTTCTTGTCTTCCCCCCCCCTTTTGATATTCTCCAGCTCTTAAAATGACTTTTCAATATATTTGTTTTTTCATTTTTCTAATTTTAGCTCAAATAGACATTTCTTTATTTTCTTTCAAGTATGCTACTTTGTTCTCACCCAAGGTAATCAGGAATTTACATATTTCTTTTTGTATCTCATGAAGACATTTATTTCTTTTATTTATACATTGTTTTCATTATTTTGAGCAGTAAATTGAATAAAATCAACAGCGTGCACCTAAAATTCATTATGAGAGTGAGTATAAATTGTGTCTTAGGTGATGTTCTTTGCACTGTTAAGCCTTGCAAAAGGTTGTGTAGTTTTATACATTAGAACATGTTTCATACAAATTTCATATTTGATGCATGATGATGTATGATCCTTTGAATATTCTGTTCTTTCTCTCTCTTACCTGACAGGAACTATGTACTATTTCTGGGTCTTCAAATCTGCACTCTTTTCTGAAATTCAGAAAGAAGGATGAAGAAATCTGAATTTAATTCCAGTCTATATTAAAATCAAACTACAATTATTAAAACTTTATTTTGAGAAATAGAAAATGGGAAGATTAGGTCCTGTAGAAAGTTGAGGAAGTCACTATGTTAGGCCAGCACTTCTTGGAGTAATATATTCACTTAGTTAGATTATTATAGCATAGTACACATTCTCCCATACTCTCCTGTTGTTTATGTAGTTGTGCACCAAGGACATTTTTAGCTATTGATAGTATTGTTACCACTCAGTTTGGCCAGATATTAATTCGTCAAGTATAACACTTCCTAAAGATCCTCCTTCAAATTTTTGTGGAAATAGCTCTCTCATTTTCTTCTGTTACTCTGTTCTCTCATTCCTATGCTTTAAGGGAACACCCTGAATTTCTGCAGGATGATGGAGAAAGGAGCAACCTGCCAGGTGAGTGAGAGTCACACTCTGATAGCAGTACTCCATGCTCACAAATACACCGTGAAGGTATGGCAGTTTTGTAGCTGACTCATGTTTTACTTCCCAACTTCATCCATGTCAATGAACAAAGCAGATCCACTCTTCAGCCTCAGTGTGAATTGTAGGGCAGAGATCACATCCATACTTGGAAAATAGTAATTCCCTTTAATTTGCTCATGTGGTAATAGATGTTACAGAACACTGAAAAGTAGGGAGACTAAGAGAACGAGTTGCAATAC
The DNA here is from genome assembly GCA_034509185.1 of Euphonia xanthogaster. Taxonomy (NCBI): domain Eukaryota; kingdom Metazoa; phylum Chordata; class Aves; order Passeriformes; family Fringillidae; genus Euphonia; species Euphonia xanthogaster. The sequence continues at coordinate 58,077,845 of JAYDZK010000128.1, read as the reverse complement.
AACTGAGTTTCATGGGGGTAGGGTGTCCAAAGACTTTTCCCAGGAAGGATTAGTGATAAGAAGATTCTGCAAATAAACATATGAAGGGAAGCAGAGACTGGAAACACCCTGCACTGAGATTGCCTCCTTCCTCTTGTTGTGACAGTTTTTAATGTGTGTATAAACTGGCTATCTGGTTTGCAATTTCCATCCCAGAGTTTGGGACTTCAGAGTGTATATTGTTAAGAAAGCAAAGCCTGGTTTTAGAGCTATTTGGGAATACCAACTTTCCCCTAAATCACGGTTCTCTCACTGGATTGAGGAGAAATTGGCATGAAACTGTTCTGGCTCAATATAATTACTAGATCATTCTTGCTGTGCCACAGTTTACTGGGAGGAGCTTAGATACAACTTGGGAGCTAAAGCCATTCCCTTATGTTCCACAGCTCACTCAGAATAAATCTCGATATTTGTAGGCAGTATCTTTATCTAACTATAATTCTAAGCAAATATTATGAAAATAGACTTATAATTTCTTAGCTGTTCATATATGTTTTATCCTTAAAAGGAGATCTAAGAGTTATTAATCCCAGCAATTTTGGTTAGCACCCCTCTGGAAGATAACTCAAACTGGCAAATGAGTGTCTCTCCGCACTCCAAATGAATCACCAAAAGCAAAGACTATTTGCTGCTTCTTTTCATCTGCAATCCTAACAGAGTTCACAGAGCTTTCTACCTGGATTTTCCCCCAGGAAAACAAATTTGCCCTTCTTGGTGCCATAGATCTGCAAATGTTTTATGGGTGGCTGGGTGTGCACAGAGGGGATAGCCTTGCTCTTACTGCCAGAAGTAGCATACTCTTCAAAAATTCCTGCGTGGCATCACTCATGTCTTCCTTTTTGTTCTCAGGGGCCTATAGTGGTTTGACCTTGGCTGGATGCCAGGTGCTCACCAAATCACTCTATCACTCCCTTTTTTAGGTTGAGATAAGGCAGTTTATTAAGCGGAAAAGAAAAAAAGAAAAAAAGAAAAAAAAAACCAAGCAAAAGTTTGCACATGCATAAGAAAAGGGAAAAGTTAATTTATACTTCCCATCAGTGACACTTCCTGGGAAGCAGGGCCTCAGCACGCAGCATGGATGCTCTGGAAGGCAAACATTGCTGGATAACAAGTGCCCTCCTGGCTCCTTCTCTCTCCCTTAACTTTTATATCTGAGCTGAGGTCACACAACCTGAAATATCCCTTTGGTCAGCTGGCCTGGCTGAGTCTCCTCCCAGGATCATTCCCGCTCTCAGACCATTGATATAGTTGAGAGGGGAATTCCCATGGACAGCACTGCTCAGCAGCAGCCAAAACACTGGTGTGTTATCAATACCCTTCCATCTACTAGAGCAAAGCACAGCACTGTGGGGGCTGCTATGGAAAAATGAGCTCCAACTCAGTCAGATCCTATACAGGGCCTTTGGCTGTGGTCTCTGGAGTGTCCCTCCCATTGATCCCCCATTTGCTACCTCTTTTAATCTTGGGTGAAGCCTGTTTACCTTTTATAGCACTGCCACAACTGTCAGAGCTCGCTTGTGACAGGAGAGACTGCTGTTATCACTCATGGCCCATGGCCCATGGCATTCCCTGTAGACCATGTCCAGCACAAAATCCTTCACAATCAGTATTTTTCAGTGACAGAAACAGCTTCACAAGCAGCATAGGACATACCGCAAGACCTGACCCCTACTTCACAATGGAGCATATCCCTGCACTTCTGGAACTATGGATACCTACCTACCAGCTGCCCTTTAGCTGCTTTGCTTGTGTTTGCACACCCTGCTGGACATGCCCCTGACTGTGGTGTGCCTTAACTATCAGATAAATAGGAAGCCTAAAACCAGTCTTCTCTATCGTCTGTGAAGTCTCACACATTTGAAGGAACCTTCTACTCTGCCTTGCAATCTTCTCTTCACAGCTTATTTCCATTGAATCACAAGGTGTGCTCCACAGTGCTTTATTTCACACCTCAGTCCCAAAAAGTGGTCCAAGGAAGAGAACAAGGAGTAATCAGCAGTCCTCATGAAGCCTGGACAGCTCATAGGGTATTTCAGTGGTGAAACCAGGCTAAGAGAAAACTCAATGAGTAAGGAGGTTTTAAGTGAAATGTGAAGACTGAGAAATGTTGAGCAGGAGAGACTATAAGAGCAAATCAGATTACAGGGATGAGGCAGTATTAAAATAAGGAAGAAAAAGTGGAGGAGGGATTGCTTGGAGCAGGGAAAACAGATGGTACAATGCAGAAGGAAATTGACAGAGAGAAAAGAAAAATCTGTGCCCGCTACAGATTGCTCTTTCAGATCTTGAAATCAGCATTCTTTACTCTAATCTGTATTCAGCTTCCAAGAAAAAGAAATCTCTCTGAGAAAATAATTCTTTGGTCCTTAGCTTAGCATTTGTATAATGGAAATAATAGCCTTTCACCTGAAAAATTAAGCCACTAAAGTTTGTGAGGCACTTAAACTGATGAGTGTTGAAAAAAGTCTGAGTTAGGTCTGTCTACAATGCAGAGGATGAATTGTGCACTGGAAAAGCACAAGATATCACAAACAGCAGAGACATGAGATAAGAATTTCCATATTTTTTACCAATAGGCAACAGACCCAGGGAAGAAAAAAGTCACAGTCTGAGCTCACCAGTTGAAAATGGTGTCCTGATACACAAATCCTGACCAAGGGAGGACAACATAAATCTTATTTTTTGAATGGTTAATAGCATCCCGTTAATAAGATACTTTTTGAGCATAATAAAAATTTTTAAATCAAAGAATCAGTGTATTTTTCTGAGAGTTACTGCTCACTAGTATTCTGCATAGGTAATCAATATCTAAATCCGTTTTTCAACCCCTTAACAGCTACATAGATATTGCAGCTATATAAATTAAACATCTTCCCCTCTGTTTCCCTTCAGTATGTTATGTTTTGTTGAATTTCCACATTTTCCATTTCTTCAGCCTTTTGCACAATTATACTCTCAATTAACTGGACTTTTCCTGCCTCTAATGGCATGTCAAATTGAAACAGTACATCCATCGTAACCTAACTTGGGTTTACTACTTTCTACCAGCAAGTTCAACTTCTGCTTCAATCCTTGCATCTTTTTCTTTAGCATGAAAATCTGCTTGTGGAGTAACTACAGTGTTCCTGTTCTGGATTCCTAAATGTAAATGTTACTGGCATGCTTGGTTCTTTTATTTTCTACTGTAATCCTGGTTGATACTTGACTTGTTGGAACATGTTACTGTCAAGCACTCCATGGCATCTCTCTCCATGACATTCTTTAGTAATTCCATGGGTTTTTTCTTTTGTTGTTGTTGTTGTTGTTGTTTGTTGCTTCAGTTTTTGTGGCTTTTGTTTGGTTTTTTTCCCTTTTAGGGGAAAGGGAGTTTGCACTATTCATCTTACTATACTTAAAAAAACAGAGGCATGTAAGGAAAATTCATTAGTTTTTCTTTCTAGCTGAAAATGTACAACTTAAATGGTGCACTTCATCTGGTGCCTTGATATGGAAAGGAAAACTCATGCTATGATAATGCCTTTTTTTTTTACCCTATTAAAAGCTCTGGTTCTTCTTATAGACAATGTGCTTTTAATTTACACAGAATTTTTCAGTCTCTATCCCTTTTTTATTGTTATGCCTGTATAATGTGACTAGGGCAGACACAATATGATACAACCAGTAATGACATTACACTACCAGTATGTTGGGGGCTGGGTTCCTGTTTATGGTTAAACCCTGATGTTAATTGATGAAAATAGTTCAGGAAACAGAAGCTCATGCATTTTTATCAGCTCAGCTTTCATACATTTCATGCAATTTGTTTAAAATATACATTCAGCATATTGGAAATTGATAGTAAATCCAGGTTTTAAACTTAATTCTGAAATCCGTGGTATGCATGAATAATTACTGTTGAACAAAATTATATATGCTAGGATAAATGCAAACCAATCCTTCATTGCAAACAGCAGAGGAGACCTAACAGATAACACAAAGAGATACCATATGAGAATACATCCACTGAACATCCACTTAATTTGCTAGAGTTCAAAGGACATTCAATCCCACCAGAATGACATCAAAAAGGATTGTAAAAATATCTTGTCAAGCAGCATTGTTGTGCTGTCTAACTTTTTAATCGTAGCATAATGTTAATGCTATTAGAGTTTCTATAAAGATACACAGGGGTCAAGGATGCCAGAGGGAAAAAAAAGAAAAAGGGGAAAAGAAGAAAAGGTTACACATGCTAATTACATTTTCTGGAGCTTAGCAGGATGGTGTGACCTATATTTATGCATTTTGTCCTGATGATATTATTTTAAACTATTCTTTCAATATTAACTGCTTTTAGAGTGGGATACCTGTTATAGAAGATCAGGGAAAATAAAGTATCCTTGCACTGCTGAAAGCTGATTCCTCTCAGTTCTTCTCACTGGAAGATCTGTTATTTTCAGTTTATCCAAATTTATGCTTCAGTACTTTCATACACAAGAAGATGAAGTTAGCTGCATATTTGCAGAGGTACATATACACAATGGATCTTCAATAAAACTCATTTCATACTCATATAGATCTGCAATTACATGTGCTGAGGAGCACAAGATTATATTCAAGTCTTCATGTAGCAATTACAGAGATCAAATTGGTTATCTTATTGTCAAATAAAAATTAATGCCTATATGCAATTTTTGTTTACTTTTACATATCTTCACTTTGTTTCAGTTAAGAATGCCGTGAGAAACACAACTTAGTGCAAGAATTTCATGTCTTTCATGGTGCCAGTGGCATTGGGGAAATTTGCTGTTATTCTTGGGCATTTTTTTTTACATCATTATTCATATTCGTACAAGCTTGCACTATATTGCAACTTTACTGCTAAATATTGCCTCTGGCCTGTAGTTATCATGGTCTATTTAAATTTCAGTTGGAGAAAAAGACACCTTCTTTTTGTATTATGTGATCAAAATTTTGAAGCTCTGTAATTTTCTTGCTGCTCACAGAAACAAAGCATCTAGGTTCACTGAGAAAGCCTTTTCTACAAGCTATAAATATTTGCTATTTGTAAAACCTCAAAGAAGGATTTAGTTATTAAAAAACTAAAGGAAGAAAATTACTAATAATGATTGGTTTGAGTTAATGAGATGTTTTTATGCAAATGTATGAACCTTAAATATGACCTGGAAACAAAAGACTGCTTAACGGTTACTATTAAGCTATACATTAGGAGATCAATTAAAGAGAATTTCCTTCTAATGATCAAGCTGTACAAGAGTTGCTATGGAAACCCGGAAAAGGAGAGATTCAGAATGCAAAACAGCAATAGAAACAAAACCAATATTTGTAAACAAGTATTGTAGAATGTGTATAATCAGTTAAATAACAAAAGACTGTTTCTTTTCCTCTCCAATGTATTTGAAAGAAGGGCACGTTTCCGTATGAAGGTGCCAGTTTAGTTGATATTTAGATGCCATAAAGAAAGGTGATGCTAAGGAAATCTTTCTGTAATCAATAACAGTTCACTAAATTACAAAATGGGATAGAAAACCAGAATGACTTTAAAGGTTTCAAGGAATTTTATAGTCATGTCATTACAAATTGCTGGTAAATTAAAAAACATATCTATGGCAAAGAGTGCAAATACAGGTGGTTAAAAGCAAGATTAATTCCTTCCCTCATACCTTAAAATTACATGGTACTCGTGTCAGAAGAAGCTTAAAATATTCAGATTGTCTTATATGAAGGGTGCTGGCCATTTCATATGTTTTCCTTTTGCTCTTTTCCCCTATATCTTGTGCAGTTGGTGAATACCCATAAAATACATGTGAATATAGCTTTAAAAAACATTTTGTGTAAAAAAAAAATTAAAAAAATCTGTCACTAAGTAGGTTTTTCAGCCCAGGCTGCAAAAGGAAAAAATACAAGAAATCAAGTTTTCCAGTATGCAGAACATGTATTGCCGATGCGTACAGGAGAAATTTTTAAAGCAGGATTGGTAATCGGAATATCTTGTAAATATCTAGGGGGCTTCTTGCAATAAGCTGATATGATGGACTAGATGCACTGTCTCCCCCACTTTTTCTCCCATTTTCAAATTGTCCATGGATACAAAGGTTTCTCTTCTTTGCAAAGAAAAGGCACAAGGAAGTGTTTGGGTCTGTCAGATAGGAATCTGCAGTCTGTTCTCTGAACAACACTAAGGACAGAAGGACCCTGAGCCCTGAGGACACCAGTCTGGAAGCAGCTACCAACAGCTCCAAAATCACATCTCAGGCCTGTTATGCTAGGTAGTGACCTCCTTCCTGGGATATGTCAGTATAGCTCAGCTAGTGATCTCTGCAGTTGTCAGCTATTCACAGAGCCCCACAGTCCAAGCATGCGAACAGACTCCTAAAACTACATGTTTGTTTAAGTTGTTTTTCAGACCATTCCTGACAGTCTTGAAAGTAATAAAGGAACATGCAATACAAGGAACATATTCATGTGGATGAGTACATTTGACAATAAATTTTAAGGACTCCTTCATGGTGGAACTTGAAAAAGCTGCATTAAACAAGTAACATAAAAGCGTCACTGGAAAAGTTTCATGAAAAATTAAGTAAAGCCTTATCATCATAGAAATTAATTATTATTATCATCAGTACTACAGAGGTGGATGGAAGGGTTTCTGACCTCTTTTTTTATGGTTCATGTTTAAGCAACCTAATGGAATATGTTTTTTCCAAAGTTATAATTCTGCTATAGTCATGTATTTTGGGACTACCAAAATGATCTATCTATAGATATAATTAACTCAATAATTAATTTCTATGTAAACTTATCAATGCAAATATTTCCAAAAATCCCCCTCTGTTCTTTTTCCTGTCTCTCATGTCATCTGTACATTAGCTAGTAATACTTTCCTGCTTTATAAATGTTATGTGACGCTTGTTTAACTGGCTTTTTGAGACTGGTCTTCTAGGATAAAATCCCCTTAAAATGTTTACTTCATACACTCAAGATCTTACTTTCTGTTGCAAATAGCTTATAGTACAGAAATACTCATGTTTTTTGAAAGTGTGACTGTAGAGATGTAACTCTGAATAGAAGGCAGATACCCTTCAGGGATAAAACAGAAAAAGAAAGAGAAAGAAGGAATATTTAGCCAACCTGAAACAGCAAATATTTATCATGAAGAAAAGACTATTATTTCTGAAAGAAAATATTTCAGACTTCCTCTTCATGGGAAGGTCATTTTGGTTGGCTTCAATGAGATAATCAAGAAATCCAATTAGCTGTATATAGAAGTTACAAATCTGTTCTCATCAAAGAACACATAGCCTACAGCACAAGCAAACAAAATGCTATTAGATTGAACCATCAAAAAGAAGAGTTGTATGCTGCTAATAAGAGAGGGCTTAGAAGAATTCAGCAAGAGAGAAAATAAAGAGAAAATAAATTACAACCTCTTGTCAGATCATTCCAAGTAGCTTACAGTAAGTCACGGCTCACTAAAAATAAACTTAAAAAAATTATTTTACTGATTGATTTGGAAAGTGAGCTATTGAGCTCTTAGATTTGTATATTTAAACAGCAAAAATCAGAGAAATCTTATGTGAACCCAATAATCCTTCACAATGGAAGGACAGACTCTGACTCCCTCCTAAGGGATTTCTTCAGACAGAAGGAGGCAGTAAATTTGTCTTGAAGAGTGACCTAGGGCCAGCTAACTTTTGGGATCAATGGAAGAATCAAGTTCCAAAGTCAAGGACTCAGAGAAAATACCACCTGGAATTTGAGTTTTCAACAAGATCAAAAATTAATTCAAATGTACTCATTTGCTGAACAAAATGAGATATTTGTATGCACAGTCCTACAAAGATTCCAGTTTCAGAAACTAGCATACTCCAATACCCATACCCATACGTTACAATCAAAAGTGGCTGTCAGGATGTTACAAGCAGTTACTGTGTTATGTCTACAGTCTCAAACCTTGCTATAAATCACTATATACGACAAATTAACTTCAAAGTAAATTGGGTGGGTTTTTTTAACAGAAAAATAAACAAACTTCAGAATTTCCTTGTTTTATTTTCAGGTAAT
>JAYDZK010000128.1:57630187-57641228 GCA_034509185.1 Euphonia xanthogaster | reverse complement strand
AGTACTGTGTTTTGCCTAAGCTCTGTTTTTTCCATTCACCAAATGAAATCTTTATCTTTTCCTTCTGTTAATGTATTTACAATGTAATTATTTCTGCATTATGTTGAGGTTTTTTTTCCCCAAAGTTTTCTGTCAGGGGTTGTGTAAACTGAATTTTTTAACTCTCTTGGTTGCAGGATTTACCTGTCAAAATATTAATTAGTACAGTACTCCCTCTGCCTTCCCTTTTGGAGGGCTAAGTATGTCTTGCAACTGGTAATATATTTGCACAGGGGACCTGGAGCCTTTATCTTAACCTCTCTTTTCCTTCCTGTTGTTCTAAGTAGAGGCTGTATTTTGGCATGCTCACTCATCTCATTGCTACTTGCTCATTTGATAAACACCTGCCTGTGCTTTTCCCTTGTTAAACCCCAGAGACTGATGACTGGGCTGGAGGACTGAACAATTGCATGGTGAAAGGTTTGGGGAAGAGATCTCTATCATTCTTTGCAGCTGGCTCTGGTTTTCCCAGAGCTTTTTTGACAATTCTTGCTAAATGCAGGGACTCCTGCAGGCGCACAGGAGTGACAGGCAGCATGAGGCTGTGTGACAGATGGGCCAGACTGTTCTGTGGTGTGCAGTCACCACTGCAAGTGCTGGGTCTGCCAGACTGAGAATCTGACCACCACTGCAACACAGTGCTCAGAGAAATAAAACGACAGAGCCTCCTTCTGAATGTGCCAGCTCTTGACTGCTGCAGCTGTAGGATGTTTAAATGCACATTTGTATGAGGGTCGTGAGAGAATAAGAATAATGACCTTCTGTGAGCTAATTTAGACCTTGAGGAAATGGAATCCGTTCGAGGAGCTGGGATTTTGCAAAGTAAGCTGTATTGTTGTAAGCAGTCCTGAAACCTTTCAAAAGCAAATAATATGGGCTGGAAATGGTGGATCTACCAGTAGCCAGACAGCGATACAAAGCAGTGTGCTAGATCTGGACTCTGAAATTGAACTTCAGAGCTCCTGTAAGTTGTCATGCTTTTAGCATGTCAGTATTTAAAGCAGAAAATGTGTAAGCTGATAGTTAAAAATAAGCAAAACAGCCTTGAGAGTATTTTTCTACTGCAACTTGTAGGGCACCGATAGAGCTTTCCAGCAGCAAATGGTCTCTGAACCTGACTGCAGCTTTGTCTCAATAACTTGGGGATTCTGTCATGCAAAAAGACAAAATAAGCCTTTAGACAGTGTAACGCTCTTGATGGGGCTCTTTCCTTCTGAGAAAGGAGCAGCACACAGGCATGAACTTGATGACCATTGATCATCTCCCAGGGGATGTCAGGCACTCTCAGCTTTTCTGCATTTTACAATTTTCAAATTTCTTTCAATAACCCTTTTTTTTGTTAATGATGGGGAAGAACATGTCTTTTACTGTGCTGCTTCACATTATTTAAGACTAAATTCTTTCTCTGATTGCTTGTGAGCCTCTCCTTTGCCATTTGGTCTCTGAGCATGGAAAACAGGTTTTCATCTGAGATCTTGTAAAGATCTAGAACATATTAAATAAAGCATATCTTTCCTTCTGTATTACTTCTAAGACTTGTTGTCTACCCACATATTTTGCTTTTGTTTTCCTCTGGAATTTTTAAAAGTGTTATTATATTCTGTAATTTGGTATATAGGCACATTTCCTTTTCATGTCCTTATTATTTTTCTTGCATCTGGACTGGTATAATAGATACTTTTCTTTTTCTCCATCTTGTACTGCTAGTGTAAAGCTTCCTGCAGCCGTCCTCTCTCTGTAAGTTTTATTTGTTCACTTTTGTGCCTTGTTAGAAATAAGACATTTCAGTTAACTTATTTAATTTGCAGGGTACTTATTGGTTCACCACTAGTTGGCCAGCCTGAGAAAAGAACAGGTGATGTCTACAAATGCCCTGTAGGAAGGGACAGCCCATCACCCTGCATAAAACTGAACTTACCAGGTATGAAAGGAAATAAAGCTGTGTCACAGCATTCCTAGTGAAAATTTGCTTGGGGCTCCAAATCTAAATGTGAAGGAAGTTGTGTTTGTAGCATTAAAAAAAGTTCTATTTTAAGGCTTCTCACTATCCTGTGGAAAACATGCTCATACTTTTAGAATGGGTATGTGGTTGTGTTATCAAAACTTTATTATGACTGACATTAATTTGACTGTGGTTGGCAGGCCTGGCCATTGAGCTAGGAAGGTCTTGGATCATAATTTCATGGATTACCCTTTCCAAAGCTCTCTGAAGCCAAGAGCCCTCATAATGCCATCAGTAAGCTTTTGATGAAAATGTAACTAGGCTGATGCATCTTAATATGCCAGAGGTAAATATTAATAATTTTCTTGGTCAAATCAAGAGATACCCGATGTAGACTGGAAGGAAATTCCTCTTTAATATTAAATTCACTAAAGATACCTGTTGTGATATTTTTTATCTCCCTGTGTTCCTTGAAAACCTAAATGTCAGTAATGCAACATAATAGTAACAAATAGAAAAGCTATTAAGTCAGTCATAGCGAGACAAGGTAAAAAATGAATTTTTTTTTCCTATTTAACAAAACTCTGTGCGTAGTAGTATCTTGTTTTCATTGTGCTTTTATTTTTACTTTTTTTCCTTTTCTTGCGGTTCAGGAAAACTATTTGAGACATCAACCCAGACAAATTTTCTGGGATAAAAGCCAGGCTCAGAAATTTTTCTTGATTGTTGCAGTTGAAGAAGGAGGGGGAAGGGTGCTAAAATATTTGATGAAACCAGTGTTAGTCTGGGTTTTATTTTAGAAGCTGGAAGCTCCATACTAGGGGATATATAATTTAACATTTTGTTTTTATGTTCCCAAATACTTAACATTTTAATCTATTTATAGCTTTTACTTCAGTCCCTAATGTCGTGGAAGTAAAAGAAAACATGACTCTTGGAACAACCTTAGTGGCTAACCCAAAAGGAGGGTTTCTGGTAAGAAAGGACTTTCTGCTAATTTTAAAAGTCTGGTTTTTTTTTGGATATCATAACAAAAACATTTCACCTTTTTTAATTTTTTTAAAGGCATGTGGACCACTTTATGCTTATAAATGTGGACGTTTGCATTACACAACTGGAGTTTGTTCTAATGTCAGCTCCACTTTTGAAACCATTGAGGCCATTGCTCCGTCTGTGCAAGGTATGCATGCTGCAGTAATTTTCCCGTGTGTCCAAAAATAAAGAGTGCCAAACAAGACAAATGTATACACATAGGCATACTGAAAAAAATGAACTGCCTAACTTAGCTACCAGCATTACCAAGTTAAGTAAATGTTTTCATTGTCTGTATATAACCTAAATTCTTCCCAGTTTTGGAATTTATCTCAGTATAAACAATCATTACAGTGCTATGTAACATCCAAACACAATTGCTAAAAATAGTTGCTTATGTTTTTAACTTATGGCCAAAAGACTCCTTTTAAATAATGACGGCATACTGAGACCTAATACAAACCCAGTTTAGTAATATACATACAAATCTTAAAGACCTAGTCTTCTGAAGAAATTGTAGAAGAATAGATTGAAATTGACTAAAGTAGGGGTCACCTGTAAATGCCCCCGTTATGTGATCTTCTTCCATTCTTAAATTTCTGCTTACAAGAGAACGCCTTCTTGATAAAGGGAACACAAGCTATGTGAAGTACAATGCAAAAGTTGAAGAATGATAGTTGTCATCCAGCATGTCAGTTCAGCCACACTGCAGAATGATATACATTTGTTACTAATGACAGAAGTAGCAACTGATGAAGAATCCTTGTCAATTCTTATGTGGCAATTTGTATTGCAGAGTGTAAAACCCAGTTGGACATTGTCATAGTCCTTGATGGGTCCAACAGCATTTATCCATGGGAGAGTGTCACAGACTTTCTGAACAGCCTCCTGAGAAACATGGATATAGGTCCTCAGCAAACACAGGTAACATGGTAGATATTTTATGGTTTTTTTTAATTTGAGAAGAAAAAACAATTTACAGGAATTGGTATAATAGTGTCATCTATGGACCTCTTCAATTCCAAGAACTTAGAGCAGCAGGATACTAAAGCAAAATAGCTAAAACCACAACTGAGTCAGTACACAGCCATCAAGCAGCAATGTCAGGAAGACTATCCCTCCCCCCACTGCTCAGGCAGTCTGGAGAAACCAACTTTCTAACTTAGAGACAAAAGTTAAGTGCATTAAGTGAGGCTGCTTGAACACTGTCCTTTCCCACTTCCTTCCTCTCCGCAGCCCCTTCTTGTCTTCCTTTGTACTTCATTGCACTAAGGTCATTTCTGCTCTTCTGAGGCACACATGTGTGGTTTGGACAGCTTTTGATTGTAAGCTTTTTGAAGCAGCATTCTTAGTACTGCGGAACATTGGGCATGCAGCTTTTAAACCTTGAGATCCTAATTAATGAGTGGCTGTTTAGCTGCGTGTTATTAATGGCAGAAGCTGCATTTATATAATAAGTGGAAAGGGCCAAATTCCCAGCTGCTATAAATCAACGTGGTTCCATCAGAATTAATGGAGCAATGACCAATTACCCCCTGAGGATCTGGCATATGTCCCACACGCTGCTTAACAGATTATGTAAATATCAGTTCTAAAAGAACTCTGGGAAGGGGAAAACAGTTGAGTCTGGGATACATATTAACACAAAAATCTTTATTGACAGCAACAGAAGAAACTGTTTCTTCCTTTCCTCTCTCTATTTTCCGCCTCCCAAAATCAAGGGTTTTCCAGGGCCTCCTGTAATAAATTATATTCTACAGGCAGTTTTGCAACTTTGGGTTAGCTCCTAACATTCAGCTCCTGCCTTCACAAGGGAGACTGTGAGAAGATGTAAAGGATATCTCTATCTGCAGAGAGTTATGCATAATTTTCCATGTTAATCAAGGTTTTCAAATTACCACCCAGGTCATCTGTGGTCTATATTGAACACTGGCCGATAAAATAACTTGTAAACAGTCAACATCACAATCATATCCTGTTATTTTAAGCACACTTTTCTTCAGATGTTGTGAGGAAAAAGGAAAAACACTTCGTGAAATTCAGCAGAAAGGAAAAAAATCTTTCTGTTCCCTTAAACAGATGATTACTCGAACATGTATCATTCTGAAATACTTAAATCTGAACTTCCCAGTGTAGGGCATTGGCTGCATGGAAATAATCACTGTCTTCTGCCCAAAGGTCTTCATGGGAGTGGTACTCAGGGCAATCAACTCCACTGCACCCTCACTCCTCTTCCTTACCCAGCAACTCCTAAATTTTTACAGTGCCACACCTCTGTTACGTTCAGCTTTGGAATACTGCCTCATCTGTGTGGCTCAGCTGGTGCACAATAGGTCCCTCTCTGGCCTGCACTCCAGCAGCCTCCCATCTCCACCTACAAAATCCCTTGTGCCCACAGTTTGGCATAGCTACCCCTCTTCTCACACGTACACATAGTCACTTGAGGACGTCAGCTTTGGCATCTGGTTGCTACACAGCAGAAACATTTGAGAGGGAGATAAGAATGGGATAAGGAGGAGAGAGGCTCAAAAACTGGAAATGGATGACAAAAGTTCAGTGGAATTTTCTCAGTCCCTCTTACTTCTTCCCCAGAACGCATCTCATCTCACTCCTCTCCTCTGAGCCCCCTGCTTGGGGACCCTGCTGCATCTGAAGTTAGTAATGAGTTTATACTCTGTCCCACACCCACTCTGTCTGCTTTCTCAGAAAAAATGTTTAATTGACTATACAGCAGAGTCCAGGAGTAACAACAGAGCAGGCTTATTTATCCCCTCTACNNNNGGGAGCCCAAGACAGAAGCATAGGAAGAATAAGTTATTTTTTGTCTGTTTATATTGTTTTTTCCAATTTAATTTTTTATTACTGTGTATGTAGAAATCAGTGGACTTTCACTGACTTAAGATTGTTTTGCACAGGAAAGGAATGAGGTGATTACAGAATACCTCCTTAGCAGATTGGGTGTGACTTGTTCAAAACTGTGTTTTGATTAGAGGCTTTTGAGATTTTTTTTTCCCCGCTTACCTCCTTCGTGAACAATGGTCATTAGACTTGTAGCAAGTTGAGAGAAATTGCGCAGTGTCCCATGTTTGGCAGATTTAAAAATGAAAATCTGAAGTTTCAGATGGAGAAAGTCAAAGTTTATGGTATTTTTTTCCTTCCCTTCCTCTTTCTCTTCTCCAGATAATCTACAACACTATACTGATGATTAAACTGCATATCTTGAGTTTTGGGATAAAAAAAGTAAATGGAAAGTGATGACAAAAAAGTGGAAAAAGAAGGAGGAATTATGTAGAAATAGTAGAAGTAGGAACAAAATAAAAATATTTCTCTTGGCCTTTTTTTTGCCTCATTTTTAACTGTTTTGGAGATAATTATCTTTTTACTGTGGAACGGTAGGTTTCTAACTTACATATGAGTAAATTTCTGTGAATTTCTCTCAAAAAAGAAAGCAGAATACTTGAATAAGTTCAATTCTAGCTTTAAAGCTATGCTGGAAAGGCCTTCATAAATCTTTAGACTATTTCTATTTTTACATTATTATATGGCATAGGCAGTTGTAGATGTTCGGTCTGTACCTTACTGTGTCTCCAAGGGGACTGTATCAGTACACTAATAAGTCATGCCATGTCATATCTTAGGATTAGTTTTGTCTTCAGAAGAACAGAATTGTATTTAAGAGATATTACAAAGATTAAGGGTGAAGGTCTTACAAGAGTTTACAAGTAACTTGTGTCTTGAAGTAAACAAAATGTGGGAGAATTAGTTTATTTTTGTTGTTCAGATGCCTTTAAAAAGATCTCCTTATGAAAAAATATATTACTCATTAATGCTTCCCAAGGCATCTCTGCTTTTCTTTTACCTTAAGTATCAGTACATCCAAAAATATTCCTGAAAACTCTAACATATGATTTCATGTACCAAATGGTTTTTCTGTCATTTTGTTACTTTACTTGTTGTTTTTTTGCCAAATTGATTAGCTTAATAATTTATTGGGAAAGCCAGAATGTGCTTTCCAAATAAGGGTCTGTATTCATTTTTAGGACAACAATAAATCGTAGCCCTGAGAACTGCTTTATTCCAAAGTAGAACAGTCCATGACTTGTACAACACTTTTCACAGGAACTGGGGACAATTAAAGAATTATTCCCTTGTGTAATGTAAAAGCCATGGAATGCTAGGGAAGGGAGCATAAACTTAAGAATTACAGGAATGTTCAATAGATTATGGTCAGGAATGCTGGGAAAAATAATAGGTTCTCTGGGGTAGAGCAGAATTATGTCATTCTGTGTAGCACTATTGCATTTTCCAGATATAAATTAAACAAGTAAATCAAAACATACTGTAAGCATCATTCTTAGGGGCTTGCTGAAGTCCCATAAAGGCACATATGCATCATGTGTCACTTTTAGTTTTTCATAAGATGAAAAGGCTACATAAGTTCAAACCTTCATTGCTTTCTAATAGAATATAACTTTAATTTTGCAAGGTGATCATCCTGTGATCCTGTAGGAGACTGGAACATGAAGCCTAGTAGCATTTCCTCAGAGGCTTTTTGTTTTTTTGTTACCTTTTATTGAGGAATGGTTCATCTTTGATACCATAGAATATGTAGAAGACGGTGATCAGTGTTTTCAAAGCTAGTGCTAAGGAAGGGTTGCACATGACTGTTGTATCCCATAAGATAACCACATTCCCCCCTTCCTTCCTGATTCACAAGCTATGCTGTACAGTGCAGTTTTCAGACTCAGATGTTCTTCCCATTCACTTCCTGAGAAGGAAATGCTCAAAATGTGTACTTGCTGTGATCGTGGACATTTCCTTTCAAACAGGAAATGATACAACTCTCAGTCTGTAATCTTTTTTTAGGAAAATGACAACACCAGCATGGATCTCTAGAATCGTGAGAGACTGGCAGATGCTTTTCACACTGGCAGCAGTCAGCAGGTTTTTTCATTATTGGTACCTCAAAAGCTGCAGAGAAGGAGCTATGAATCCACACCAAACAGCTTCCCAGCATACTATAGTCTCTGGCTACAATTGGTGCATGACACTGGAATTTTTAAGCCATTGCTCCTCCTCCAGAAAATCAAGCATGATGCAAATCTCTTGCTCATCGCCAGTTCACAGCTGTCTGTCTTTTTAAAAGACTAACAATATCCTATTCAGATAATGTGGTGTGTCACTTTAGATGTATGCCACAAAATAGTTGTGTTGGAGGGAACAGGTTAAAAATTTCATCCTCAGGTTGTAGTTTATTCAGTGCCACATGAGTGTTCTGAGTGATGAGACAGAGTGTACCCTGGCTGGTTCTGTAAACACTGAACAGGGTTAATAGCCCTCTGCTCACAGGAACATTGCAGCCTCTGCATTCTCTCTACTGCAGATGGAAGAGGGCATATCTCCAAGAGACAAATATCTGAAAGGCAGCAACTTGTAATAAGTTTGAGCCTACATTAGTTCTTACAGATTTGACTGTGTTTTTAAAAAGATACAGAAATTCAATGGAATAGATTTTGCTATCACATGCCAATATAATTATAGTCCTGTAATCATTAGTAATGAGCATTTCATAATGATCATGTTATTGATGTTTACTGTGAAATATTTATTCAATTCTAACCCTTCTGCTGCAAGCAAACCAATGCTTTGCAGAATCTGAGAGGCTATGAAAATACCTTAAAAAAACCCATGTAAAGCAATTGTAAAATACATACTAAGCCACTTCTAAAGTAACATGATGGCAGAAACATCCCAGAGGTCTTATTGATCTTCAATAACTTAATGCTAGAGTGCTTTTAATAATAGATGAGTGAGATATAAATGCCACGCAATACTGCATTATCCTAAATAACACCTATAAATTGCCATGTGTAACATAAAATTGAAATATGCTAATGGAACATTGTGTGGCTTGTTCCCAGTAAAAGCTGTCAGGAACCTGCCAAAATATTAAAACTGACAGAGATGAATGGGAGAAATTAATTAATATTTAAGAATATTGCTCATCTTTTTATTCCACTCTTGGTTTTGCAGCAGTTTCCTCAAGCATTTTGTGGTTATTGCACAATCCCATGTGTTAATCTTCCAGACAAAGACTTGTTCTGCTGGGGTCATCTACAGGCTTTACATTACCCTCCCCCATCACAAAGCCACCATTTCCTTCATGTTTTACCCTCTGGTACTTGTCGGGTGATAATTTGACTTACCTCCTGCAAGTCATATCAGGTGCAACTCATGGATGTCCCTGCTCTCTTCATCAAGATAAGAATAATTGGGTCTTCCTGTTTCTAGGCTAAATTTAGAGTAAATAAACTATTGGATATGGAAATATTATATTTGAGTGGAATGAATAGAGTTGTGAGTGAGCAATGGCTTTGTATGCCATAAGGAAAACATTTTTGAGGAGTTGTGACTGATGGCTGGGGCATTGGTCTGCTTTGCCTAGAGATCTGAGCTCCCATCCAGATTGCCTCAAGCCAGGAAAACCAAGGACTTGAGACAGCTTTTGGCTTTATTCCAGTTTTTAATAAAAGCAATTTAGAAACTTCAAAATGTTTCATGAGACTGTCATCTAGCTAGTCTTGCTCAAACTCATATAGGTGTTTCATCCTGAGTGAAACACAAAGAGTTCAGTTCTTCTCCCGGCTGTAAGTACAGACAGACATTTACCCTACTGCAAGAGGCAGGGATATTTTCTTTAAGGGCAGTTGATTTTAAACATGAACTCTGTGTTTCAGGTTGGAATTGTTCAGTATGGACAGACTGTAGTCCATGAATTTTACCTGAATACATACTCCACAACAGAAGATGTGATGGCTGCAGCCTCAAGAATACGCCAGCGGGGCGGCACACAAACCATGACAGCCTTGGGGATAGACACGGCCAGGTATGCACACAAGATGCTGTCCTGCATGTGGGAGAAACAAACAGGGCAGGGTGGTGATTCTGCTTTTATGTGTTATAAACATGGGGTGGCTAATGTACAACTTCATTTTAGCTAAGCAAGCTTAATTTGTGAGGAAGATGGATAAAGGGACTCTATCCAGCACCTAGAGCAATTGAGTATGAAAGACAGCTGTCTTCTGAATGAAGGAATTAGGAAAGTATAATAGATATGGAGCAAGATTGTAAGCCTAAGCAAAAGGCTGACAATATCACCAGAGGGATGAAGAAAATCAAGCTTTTCAGAGGAAAAACAAAACAAATAGAATTTTTAACGTTAATTTGTTTTCATTCTGAAGTTGGATATTTTAATGTTTGGGCCTATACTTGTCAGAAGGCATAAAAATTTTCTATCCTGTCTTTGAAGTTTCTCAATCATTGGGAGATTAAAGACCTGTTGTAGCAATAGCAATATTTAGAAATGCCTCTTTTATGAGAAAAATGAAATTTGATTTTCACAGAACAGACAGTAAATGTAAATCTCTCAGGAAATTCAAACTGTACAGCATTGTCCTGGTATCCTTTTTCTTTTATGGGTTTGTTTCTTCCATCACAAAAGTATGCTTTTATTCTACAAAAGATTGCATTCGCTCTTTACAAACAACTATTTAATGAAATATGCAGCATCCTTCTGATGAACAATTGGATTATCTGACCAAAGTTTTGTTGATGTGGTGTACAAGTGAAGCCTATATATTAAGGCTTTCCTGACATAGGAGTAGAAGCTTGAGGAGTCCAAACAAGTTCATGAAAGCAGAGCCAGTTGAGAATTGCCAAGTTTTCAGAAACCACATCTGGTTCAGAAAGCCCCTGTGTACCACAAACTACAGCAGACTTATACATACAGAAACTGTCATCAAAAGCTTCTTCTGTTCTCACAGTCATCCCCCCTTGGCCATTTTCAGTGGTAAATTTCAGCTTTCACTCGTGTGGCCAGTCCTAGAATTCTGTGGTATTTTTCTGAAAAGAGGAAGCCCTGCTGCCTTCTTTCTCCTCCAGAGCCCTAATACAACCTTGTTAGGTCCAGAGTCTGGGTGAACAGCTACCCAAAACCTCAGAGCCCCAGTCTGCCTTCATTTACCTGCA
>JAYDZK010000128.1:57590887-57603449 GCA_034509185.1 Euphonia xanthogaster | reverse complement strand
CCCAAAGCATTAAGTTTTACCCTTCTTATTGCTACAAAGTTTTCTACTAAAAATACCTAAGTGTAAACCATAGCAACTGCTCTCTTCTTTCAGGCCAGTATTCACAGCTTAACCCTTGTTGTGAAAGCATTACTTAGGAGTGAGAACTCATCACTGATTTTGAGAAATGACCATCAAAAACTGGAGGTAAGAATGTGATAATTGATGTATTTATTCTTCATAGAATTTGTTGTGCTATGGAATCATTCTTTTTCATCCATTGCTAATGAATTGATTGTTAACTTTAGTAATGCATTAACCTACTCTAAACAGAAGTGATTTTGTATTACAGTAGAAATGTCAGAATTAGTCAGAAAATAACACCAAAAGCCCAGTACCCTCCAATGTAATTAGGTAAGGATAAGTACTGTCTGATTTTTTTCTGCTTGCTGTAATATAAATAATTCCTGCAGCTATGTAAATTAAAAATATAATTAAAATTATTTTAAGGAATCAATAGTATTTGAAAATTGTTCTGAATCAATTCAAATTGATCATACTTGGTATTTTCTTTACTATTTCCTTATTTATTCTTTCCTTCTACTTTTTTACCCAGGATATATATTTGAAACAGGACCCTTTATTTTTCAGAAGTTCATTATGATTTTTGTAGATAAGGAAATATATTACATGATAGTAGCAGCATCAGGTATAAAGAGAAATGTCTAAAATTTTGTTAGAGGTATTATTCATCCTTTTACTTCTCTCAATTCCAAGCATTTATAGTGTTTAAACATTGGTCTTTTGTGATAACTTGTACAAGGAGGAGCTTATTTACTACAGTGTCCATTTTTTTAAGCAGAAGTCTTATTATGAGTTTTTATTGTTTATAGTCCAAAATTTAGAAAAATAATATTCAGTGTGAAGCACATCTTGCACAAAATATTTTTGAAAATTATTTGCAAAAATTAGTGGTCCATTGTTAGCTGGTTTTGTATCTAGAGATTTCTTTTAAGTGGCAGATTAAAATTTAGTCGAGGAGTAAAAACACAGCTGAGAGGCTTGCAGATGAGAGACAAGGAATTTCAGATTTAACTTTTTTAGGGACTTAATTTCATGCTTAGTTTTCAGTTCTTCAATGCTCTTTTTAAGTATAAAGTTGGTCTTTACAAATTCTTCAATTAATTCAAACTCCTATATGGTCACATTTATTTAAAAGTGAATATTACTTGCTTCTGTTGGGTATATACCAGATATGCCATGTTTAAAATCAAGTTAGTGTCTACACAGGCTTTTACACTTATGCTTACCTCCATCTTTCAGGGAGGCTGGCACTGAGTGAGGAAGAGTGTACTGAAGAAACTCCTTAGCTTACTCTTCCTCTGCTCATGATTTTGGTCCTGTGTCCTTTAGAACAATAATTACTGACTTGTAGCAGGGCCACTCTCATAAATGAATGCACTTACAAAATACTTACAAAAGTGCAAAGTATTGTGTAAACACAGCCTTTCATGATGGAGATTATTTTCTTAATTCCCTCCTATTAATTCCTGTAGGTAAAATGAAGTGGTACCCTGGGAAATCACTGCATACTGATCAATCATTGTTGCTGTTTTGATATTTTAGAAGGACACATTATTTATTGCTTATGTTCTGAACACTTTGCAGACCATGATCAAGATTTCCAAAGAACACCCACCGGGTACAGTCCCCTTGTGGGTTATCCTCCTGAGTATCTTCGCCGGACTCTTGATTCTTGCACTGCTTATATTTGCTCTGTGGAAGGTAAGCTGCACATCCTTGTCTTCAGGGACCTAAAAAACATGCTGAAATTCTCTGTCATTTCTTTCTCATAACTAGAACCTCAAAGAAAATAATTTTATCTAGTAGTAGATAAAGTAGTAGTGTGAAATCCTGAAGAAATTATTAAATAACTAATTACACCGCATTTTTCTGATGTGGAGCAAGCAGAGCTTCCTGATTGAAACCTATATTACCCTGATGTTAGGGAAAGAAAAATAAGATAATATAGTACAAGCAAGGGTTTATTAATGAATTTTTCTATCAGCTTTTGCTGTGACCTTTGTCAACTAGGTTTTTTTCTGTTGTGCAAGAGATGCTAGGCCCTGTGGTATACGTCTTGCCACAAGTGGGCACTCTTCTCCAGGCTAAATATTTTGTTCATAATTAAGTTAGAAGTTACAGCTTATAAATTTCAACATGCATAATCTCTCGAAAATTTTTACATTATAAAATAAAATATTATTTATTCAACTCAGTAACAAGTATTACTTGAAGCACTTTAACCCTTGACAGTATGTGAGCAAAACAATGATTCAGCAATTACTCTACTATATATTAACTGTAGTTAGTTTTTCTATTCCAGGAAAAAGAGTGACGTGATAAATATTCATTAACTTTGTACAGCAGTGCAAGTATTAAAATAGTAGAAAGAACCAACACATAAATGTAACCAGTATGGTTTGTATGCTTTGAGCTGTTCTTAGTAACATTTTTTTCTTTTCTGCAGGCTGGATTTTTCAAAAGGCCGTTAAAGAAGAAAATGGAGAAATAAAAAAAAAAAAAAAAAAAGTTTAAAAAAACCAGAAATTTTTACTCAGGTCTGCCTCCAAAATGTTACTGTAAAATTATGAACTTATATGCAGTGGTTACAATGCTTTCCAAATGCTAGTGCATCCAAAAAACCCCAGAAGCAGAAAAACAAGAAGAAAATCAAGCGCACATGCAAAGAAATTATGCAAAAAAAGAATTAACAACCTTGCAGCATTTTGTGATCTTCAAGAATATACCTTTAAGCGTTGCTCATTTTTGGAGAGTAACTGAGTTCAAAATTCTAACATTTTTGAATACAGAAAGTTTGTAATCATATTTTTATATACATATGTATGTGGAATAATTTTTCATTCCAAATTACACAACAGGTCAGCTTGTATGTAGCAGTCCCGGTCTTTTTTATTACCTTATGATTTTCAAAAGGAAAATTCATAATTGTTAAAACTCCCTCCTAATGTCAGTTTTGTGGAAGTAGATTGTCAACTCACAAGGCAGAACATCTAAACTTTGAGAATGCACCAAATACTCTGTGATTGCTGATGCAATGGCAACTCAGAAGACAGAAGCACCTCCAGAATATTGGGTGAGAATTACTGAAATACCATGGATTTCTGTTTCTGCTCATTTTAGCATGTCCAGCTGAATGAAGAATACTCCAAGAAAGAGACTTTTATGGTCAAGGACCATAAAGGGTTGATCCATTAAATCATATAACTCTTTGAACTTGAAATATATTTTTGGCAGGCCTAAAAATGCGCAAATCATTCAAGCCCATCTGATTGCACACTGTACTCAAATAAGCAGGGGCATAATTTTATCTCCAAATTGAAATGTCCATATTTATGCAGAAAATGTTTAGAGGCACCCTGAAAGTTTGACTCTTGCTGTATATCTTGGAGTAGCCAGCAGGGTGCTTCATAAACTGTCACTGTAAATTTCTTGTGTAGCTATTTAATCCAATGAATTTAAAGTGTACAAAATGAAAATTATCAAAAGAGCACAGATAGGAAATTCATCACTGGCAAGCTTCTTCTAGTATTATAGTCACAGCTTATCTTTATTACTTAGGAATTTAGGAAGTGATGCATACTAAATAAGCACTTAAAAAATGATGTTTATTTTGTGTCAAAGATTAAAAGTTTATATGAGAATACACTGAAATGTAGATAGCAAAACGTTTCTTTAAGAAATTTTTCTTTCTATTTAGATCATTCAGTTTCTTCCTTTCTTTCATGCACTTGTCTTCCTCCAATGAGGATCTCTTCTTGAGGCTCATGGTTGTGCCATGACCTTGAGAGCTTCCTGTATTTCTTGGAACCACATGAAATTAACAGGAGAAAAAGGATGCATGCTGGCAAAGTGTAATGCTGCCTCAGCATGACTCATTATTGATTGCCAGTAGATCAGAAAATGCTGAGGAGGTGTTCTAAGTTCTGTAAGACATACTTGTTGGCAGAAAAGCTTTGCCTTGCTAAGGAAGCCAGGAAAATTTTTTCCGCCTCTTGGGACAAATATCACTGAAGGGGAAAAAAAAAAAAGGCAGTTTTCCAAATTGTTTTTGCTTATCACTGTCTTTATAGTAATAGCTTAAAAAAGAGTGATAAATTTTATAAACACTTACTTTTTGAGAAGAGAATATAGATTGGGTTGAACATGCTGACAGGTAAAACTCTCAAAGTGTGCCAGAAGGTATTTCATTGCTTGAAAGGTGCTGTCGCTCTTCAGTACCTTTTATTTAGTCCCTAAGTTAGAGAAAGTAGCTATTGGGAAAGGCTGGCTTATGTGAATGCAACAAGTAGGATTGAGTTTGAAAGTGTTGGCAATTTCTCCTCGTGTCTGTGGGAAAGGTGGCTATTTCATAGCAGCAGTCTGCTGAAGGTAGCAGTATGACTCAGAGGAGAGGGCAGAGCCCTCCGTGGGAACACTGTGGGTGGTTGTGCTTTGCAGAGCCTGGGAGATCTGCAGAGGCAGTGGGACGTGGTGTCTGTGCTCATCTGGACAGCTGGAAGGGCCCCCTGCCTGAAGGGGTTCTGAGCACAGAACACATGAATAGAAGCAAAAAAGTGACATTGAGGAATTGTAGATGGAAACCCTGCTTCATTAATTGTGAAAGAAACCAAAAATCTATTTGTTGAACTGTGAAAATAAATTAATACAGCAGTGATTTTAGTTCCAAGTAAGACGTAGGTTTTACTTCAGGAAAATATATTTTTTTTTGCCCATTTGTTTGAAAGAATTAAATAGCACTTGTCACCATAGCATTTGAACACGTTGAAATTGTAGTTGTTTTTTTTCTCACAGTATCTCTGAAAAGGCATAGCAGTGTTGTTAAGCTCTAATGAGTTTGTAAAGGAACAGAATTTTGAAGGAATTGTGACTCACCTATGCACACGTAGGAAATCTATGGTAGATGAGGAAATGCTTGTATTTATTATTATTCATTCAGTTTGTTAACAATGAGGTCATTTTTCCTGGCTTCATCAAATTACTCACAAGTTGTGTAAGACACATGTAATTCTTAGGCAGCATACTTTTAATAAGTCTTTCACTACTTAGTTATGATAAGCTGTTAACCAGAGCTTTTCATTTTTCCCATGACATTTCATATCTTATTTTAAAGCATCAGCCTAACTGAAAAATATATAAGTCAAAAGACCAGTCTATTTCCCTAGATGAAGACTATGCAAAAATAAATCAATAGTATTTATCAATGTAGAGTATGTTTAAGATCAGTGTTTCATTTTAGACTTTCTTTGCACTGTAAAAACAGTAATAAGCTTTGTATAACCACACTGCTTTCCTCTTTCATGATGCTTTCTCTCTTTTCACATTTGTCCTATTATCATGTTTTGAATTATAATATCTATTTAAAAGATAAGTATACATACATACATAAAAGTATGTCAAGGGGATAGCACTATAGCACATTATTCTTACACAATTCTTAGCCATTAGTAAACTTGTTATTTTTATCCATACTAGCCTTTCCACACAGGAAGAGCAGTATTTCACTGCTTTTTATGATATACAACAGAAAAACCTACTGAAAGCAATATTGCAAGCATCAGGAACATCTCACTTTAATTTGGCAGGCACTAAATGTACCAGAACCTAATTTTACAGCATGTAACCAGTTTTATTCCTAAAAATAGATATATTAGGGTTATAATATGATTGTAATAACTATGAAGATATATGTTTTTATTGAAGCAAATTTGTGTAAAAATTAATAATAAATTGGGTGTGTAATGAGAGATGAGGTAACTAAAGGATTCTGGCCCACCCAGCTCAGTTCCTAACTTCAGCACTGAAATAGGTAACTTAATGGAAATGGAAAAGCTACTTTCTATAGGGCAGAGATTCTCTGCACACTTCTGACTCAATATCAGGTTGTTCTAGAGATTGGTGATCCCACATATGATTTTAAAAGTCTTAGGAAGCAGCTCCCTTAGAGCAATCTTGAGCAGCTGCTTGTGCTCCATGGGCAGTTCCTTTGCTTGTCTGGTTTTACTCTAAGTCATTACTATGAGCCATTACTACAGACACAACCCACATACCCTGACCCCTTACCTGAGCCCTTTAGTACATATCCTGTGCTGAATCATTTTGAGCATAGTGTTCCTCTTCTTCAGAGCTTGAGTCAGGGGAATCCACCCTGAACTGAAGCCAAGGGTTTTCATCTCACCTGGCACCAAGAGGCTGGAGTTAGGGTCATATTCATCTAATGAATTCTGCATAACCCAACTGGTTAATTTCTTTAATTGCCTGTTGTATAGATGATGACCATTCAAAAATAAAAGCAGATAAGGTAATCAGAATGTACTGCTTTTAACTATACCACTTAACAGGAATAAACGGGGATTTACATACTTTTTAAGAAAACCACAACATTCCTGCACAGCATTTTCTTTTTCCTGTAAAAGTATTCTATGTGCTTTATTGATTAAAAAAGAAATTAAGAGTCTAACAAGTCTCCTGTGTAGTTTGTTTGCTTGTTATTGATATAAGAACAATATTAACTCATCTCAGTATCTAAAAACAGATTAATCTACCTGTCAATGGAAAGACATTGTTGAAACAAGCATTCTCGACCAGCATAACATCCAGGAAAGCTTGATGTGGTCAAGCTGTCAGAAATACATTGTCATTGGATTCATGGACTTTGTGCTTATACCCATTTTGAAAGCTTTTTAGATCATATGACTTCCTGGCATAGAGTTGTTTCCATGACACTAAATAAAAGTTGAAAGACACATTCATTCATTCATCTAACGTTCTTCCTGTCCACAGATTCCTCTGTACAACTTATTCTTGTAACCCAAATAATCTATGGTCTTGCATAATTATAAATGATTCTCATTAATGTCCTTAGACCTAGTAAATGTTTGTATCAAAACTTCCTAGAAGACAAAGATTATACCTTTTATATCACCGTTAACTTTTAGAAAACATTACAAAACATGTAATAACTGTTCTCTCATCAAAGACTACTTTGATGCTGAATCACAGTTCTCTAACAGCAACATCCTGTCTAGTCATGGGGGAGTGCTTACCAAATTAACTACTCTGTATGTGATCATTAAGAGTTTGCTGGACCTTGCCCATGGGAGCATTTCAATGAAAATCAGGTGAAAAAAAAATCCATTTCTAGTTTTGGTTGGTTGGCCTAAATTGCTTTTCAGTGGAATTAATGAATAACCAGAGTCATTTTCTCACAGCAAGAACTGTAATGTGATGTGTGATTTTCACAGAATTGGATTATAATTCATTGTGTTTATCAGAAGCAGACCTTAGCACTTCACACTTCAGAGATAATACCATTTCATGCAGTGGGTGTGATTTGAGCCCTGTAACAATAAAGAGTCATAAAGATTAAAGTGCTGATGTAGTAGTAGTAACAAATGGCTGATACCACAATTTAGACAGCACAACTGGATTCTGCTTTTAAAAGTGGGAGATAAAATAAGCTATATTCAGTGAAATCATGGTTTAGTTATAAAGACTGTGGGCTGACACCTCAGAGATAACTGGATTTTGTTCGTTCAATTAAAGTCACTGAAAGCCCTTAGAAAGGCAGGTTTTGATTCTGACTTTAGTACAGTAGGGTATAGAGCTACTTTTCTGCTTTTCCCTGCTCATGCTCTTACCCTTCTGCCCTTCTTCTTTTCTCAGTTTCTGAGCATTCTCAGGAAGGACAGACATTCCTCAAGGGTTCACTGAATGTTGCATGTCCTGGGGATTTTCAAAGATGTGGGATAGGGAGCAGAAGTATTCAAAGTAGATTAACTTACAGATCTAGCGAGGCAATTGTCTTGGCACACTTTGTCCATCCCCTTCACCCACACTCTTTCACTTTCAATGGTGGTGAAATCACATTTCTTGGTTATGATTCAGCTTGATTTGATATTGGAAGTTAATATTTATTGCAAAGTTTCACCTATCTAGTTCAGTATTACCTATGGTCCTTAAGATTTATTCATGTTCAGGGTATAGTTATTCTTCCTGGGATAAAAGAATAGAATCTCTTTCTCTAGTGAAACTTTCTTCATATTATTTTCCATTACAACACATTTTCACTCCGTCGGAATGGTTAAGATGAAAAACAGAGGATATCCTTCGTTTTCCCTGTAGAGCATTTGAAGTTTAGCAATTCTGTGACAGTAGACATAGTCTGAGAAATGTAAATTACTTTCTATCATTTTGGAGAACACACCAAGAAATCTTTCTCAGTTTTCTTTTCCCATGGTCCAAACTAATACCCATTAATAGCTCACTTTCTTAGATGCCAGCTCATAAAATCTTAGGAACAAAAGCCTATTACTGCAGCCTCCGCATTTTTACACTGTGCCAGAATAGATGCTGTTGCATCTCAAAATCTTAGGGTTCAGATAAAATTTCCAATGACCCTGTTAGCCAGAAAAAAAAAAAAAAAAAAAAAAGAGTTGTGGTGATGAAGATTTTGAAATTCTCAGGAATCTCACAAACTACTCAATTGCTTCTTGCTGTTTATTTGGAGCATCTACCAAAATTAACTCAGTGTCCTGGCTCCTTTATGTCCTGGCTCCTGTATGTCATGATTTCCCAGTATTTGGAAAATTACCTATAACACCCAGCCAACAAATATTAGAGAGTAATATATGCTTCATATTGTGCTGCTACAACATAGTTCATAGAATCATAGAATAATTAAGTTTGGAAAAGACCTCCACAATCATCAAGTTCACCCTTTGACAATACCGTATGAAGCAAATCACAGCACAAAGTGCCATGTCCAGTCATTTCTGAAGACCTCCAGGGATAGTGATTCTACTATCTCCCTGGGTAGCCCGTCCCAATGCTTAAACATCCATTCTGTGAAAAAATTCTCCCTGATTTCCAATCTAAAGCTCCCCTGGAGAAGCTTGAACTTCCATCCTCTCATCCTGTCACTGGTTTCCTGGGAGAAGAGGCTGACCCCCACCTGGCCACAGCCTCCTTTCAGGGAGTGGTGGAGACTGATAAGGTCTCTTCTGAGCATCCTTTTCTCCAGGATAAACACTCCCAGCTCCCTCAGCTGCTCCTCACAGGACTTGTGCTCCAGACTCTGCCCCAGCTCCATTGCCCTTCTCTGCACTCTCTCCAGCTCCTCAGTGCCTTTCCTGCAGGGAGGGCCCAGAGCTGGACACAGCACTCGAGGTGTGGCCTCAGCAGTGCCCAGGACAGGGGGACAATCCCTGCCCTGGCCCTGCTGGCCACACCATTGCTGATCCAGGCCAGGATGCCATTGGCCTTCTTGGCCACCTGGCCACACCCTGGCTCATCTTCAGCTGCTGTCACCAGCACCCCCAGGTCCTTTCCAGCCACTCTGCCCCAGCCTGTGGAGCTGCCTGGGGCTGTTGTGACCCAAGGGCAGGACCCAGCATTGGGCCTTGTTGAACCTCACTCCACTGGCCTCAGCCCATGATCCAGCCTGCCCAGATCCCTCTGCAGAGTTTCCTACCCTCCAGGACATCAACAGTCCCACCTAGCTTGGTGTCATCTGTGAATTTACTGTGGGTGCACTCAACACCCTCATTCAGATCATCAATAAAAAACTGAACAGGGCTGGTCCCAATCCTGAGCTCAGGAAAATGTCACTTGTGACTGTCACCACCTGGATGTCACTCCATTCACAGCCCCTCTCTGGGCATCCTGACAGCTTTTAATCCAGCAAAGGGTACACCTGTTCATTCCATGGGCAGTCAGCTTTTCCAGAAGAATGCTGTGGGAAACAGTGTTGCTGTGGGAAAGGCTTTCCTGTAGCCCAGGTAGGCCCATCCACAGTCTTTCCCTCATCAGCTGGGCAGGTCACCTGGTCATAAAGGCAGTCAGGCCAATCACACAGAACCTGCCTTTCCAAATCCATGCGGGCTGAGCCTGATCCTCTGCTTGTCCTTCAAGTGCCACATAATGGTACTCAAGGCGATCTGTTCCATGACCTTCCCCAGGACCAAGGTCAGGCTGACAGGCCTGTAGTTCCCCAGATCCTCCTTCCAGCTCTTCTTGTGATCAGTCATCAAATTGGCCAACCTGCAGTCATCCATGACCTCCCCTGCTAGACAGCACTGATGATAAATCATGTTATTGATGATAAATGATTATACTAAGAAATTTTTGAAAAAACATTTAAAAATAAAATTTATATGAGGCAAAGCAAAACATGTATAACCATGCATTTTTCACTGTTTTTCATTTAACTATATAAAACATTAATACTCAAGTAAATATGGGGGGATTTAAAAGAAAACAAGATGTTTTTCTTTTATTCCCAGTCCTGATAAGCAAACTAAATTTTATTCAATCTTAATAGTCTGAAATTTGATCGAAAAGGATGAACAGTCACAGGTCACATTTTTGATTCTGAAGTTAAGGTATTAACCCGTGGATTAATTTAAATCTTTGCCAGTTTAAAGGCAGACATGCTTTTTCCACTTCTATTTTCCTTATGGTAAAACTAAATGGCACATGCAGTAGTTGTTTATGTAATTAAGCAAGCTAAAATTGAATACATCTTTATTTGGTTTGTCATCACAAATGCAGATAGAATGCAATAGAAAGGAAAGCCAGGTTACATAACTCAGCAGTAAATGTTTCTAAAATAATTTCCAGTGTGAATGGCAGTAGGCTGGCAACATACTGTTGATCCATAATTTATGTTGTATAGTGTGCAATGTGGTAACTAGCTATAAAATCTTACTCCTCCAGTTATCACCACAAATGTATCAGTATTTCCAGGCCTAACTTTATCTTCACCCAGGACATCACTTGCTCCAACCACTGCACCTCTTTAATGTATTTTACATTTGCTCCTCTGTTATCCAAACTCTAAAACAGTTTCAGAGAAAATACCCTATTTTGCTTACTCCAGTCTCTGCTTTGTAAGCTGCTTAGAGTCTATTTACATTATAGCTACATTTGTCTGTCTGATATAGTTGTGCTCCCAGTCATACTGCCTAGGAACATACACATTTTATTGCTGCTTTTTGCCAGTAGTCCATTCTTACTTTTGCTAACATAATCAGGAGGGTTCAGATACTGGGATTTTCACTACATGTACTAAAGGTTATGGGTTCCAAATCAAACCCTGCTGTACAGGCCACCACTTTATTGGCTGGTCTTTTCCTAAATCCGAATAGACGGCCTAACACAAAAGACACATCCGCTCCCTTGGCTTGTTACACAACATTAAATCCTGGATATTCAAAACAATAAATTGTATTTCAGAAAGGTTCACATTTCAATTCCCCACAACTCTTTCTCCCCATATTCCATGAAAGACAAGCAGGAACTGGCACGTGAAGGCAAAATGCATGTCTCTAAGGTACAGAAAAAAACTTTAATATCAATTATCTAGTTCTAAAATATATGGTTTTGCATGCTTATAGAGGTCACAAACATCATGAAGCATATGACACAGGCCAAAGGGCACCTTTGATGTGTTGCATCAGCACTGAAGAAACATTATTAAAGATGATCAACTAGTATTCATATTAATAAACATAAAACTATTTGTGTCCCATGAAAGATATTATTTCTTTTACCTACATTGTCATCCTCTAAAGGACATCTGAAAGTAGCATGAGAGAGTATATATATATATATATATATATATACAGAACATTTCATGACAATTTCTACTCTCATTAGAAAAGGATAGCATACCTTCCAGTCATTGCATGGATTTTTGAAGCTTCAGAATTAAAAGAAAACCAGTGACTCGCAACTTAACATCCTGACACTCAAAAATGCCCCTTACAGACCTACTGTAGCATGAATAAGCAAACTTGCCTATTCTCTGAGAGCTGACATGAATAACAGCATGCTAAAAAGATTTGCATTCTAATTTAAGGCCTGTGATTAGGTAAGCACAACTGCAGGCAGAAACCATGGTATGGTTTGCATTCAGTTAAAATAGCAAACATAGAACATGTAATTATCTTCCTTTGTCTTTCCATAAAGCATTTCTGCTGGGCTTCCCCAGACAATGGGCTCACGTACTGTGACAGACAGCAAGGGCTGCCAAGGAGCAGACAGGGAAGACAGGTACCCAGCTTTTAGAGAAGATAAATAAAAAACAGACTGTTCGTTCCTAACGTCTTTCAGCAGATTTCACTGTTCGTGTTTGAAAAATGCTTAGTCAGGAGATTAACCTGTGGCTTAAGGAGTGCTTAAAACGTTTCTCTAGGTTAATAAAATCAGAAGTAAACCATATTCTTAGAAAACAATGGAAGCGCTTTCCCTGTCAGGTGCAGGCACACCTGCAGTGTCCTTTCCAGCACACTCCGCTAAAAAAAAACGCCAAAAAGGAAGAGGAAACACATCCGAGATCTCGCTAATAATTCTGGGGGGAGGGGGGAATGCGGTCTGAAGCTGGCTCTCACGGGGCTTTACAGCGCCCGGAAGGGTCTCCCGGCCAGGCGGTACCGGCGGTCACCAACAACACGAGCAGATGTGCCGCAACCATCGCGCGCCCGCTAATTGTCCGCGCGGC
>JAYDZK010000128.1:57454803-57465890 GCA_034509185.1 Euphonia xanthogaster | reverse complement strand
GGTTTTTTTCTTTATTGTCCCAATCAGGGGACACCAAATCCCTGACAAGATAATGCTGGGTAGGCTTGTGGAACAAAAGCTGTAGAAAAGTACTAAAGGGGAAAAAAGGCTCCCTCATGCAGCAGAGAAGGGACAAATCTCAGTACAGATGGGGATGGTCAGATCTCAGTGAGGAAATGGTGTAATAAAGGCTTGAACTGAGAGAATGAAGAAGATGAAAGGGATTTCAAAAAATTAGGTATTTTTATTTGATACAATAATAATTTCCTTTTGGATCTGAAACACCTATCTTTCTATTTTCTGTTCTTGAAATACTAAGTGCTGTATCAATTTTATTATTTTATAAATAAAACCATGTTTTTTGAACAGACAACATAAGTAATTTCTAGAGTATATTTATAAAGTAATTTTGCTTGGTGTTCAGGAGAAATGTGCTTTTCATTTAGTTGACCATTTGGT
This sequence comes from Euphonia xanthogaster, assembly GCA_034509185.1. Lineage (NCBI taxonomy): Eukaryota > Metazoa > Chordata > Aves > Passeriformes > Fringillidae > Euphonia > Euphonia xanthogaster. The sequence continues at coordinate 57,465,431 of JAYDZK010000128.1, read as the reverse complement.
GGCAGTACATGTTAGCCTCACTTTTGAATGATAACGTGTTATTCATTATGGTTGTATGTCAAATTTGTTCCTCTCAAATGTGTCAAGTGCAGGAGCCAAATCTTTATATAAAGTCTGCAATGCTAAGGGGTGAATGCCTGTTCTTAAAGCTCACTAAGAGAAACAGGTATAGATATGAAGAAAATGGTGTTCATTAACATTTCATAGTAAGGCTTTACCTATGACAAAACTGTTCCTTTTTCTTCCTACTGTCATTTCTTCTAAGTGTGACATATTTTCTCAGAAATTATGCTTATAATGAAATATCAACAGTATGCCAGGATTGCTTTCTTCTTCACATGGAAATTAAAATGAAGACAAAATAAATAAAATTAATGGCCTGCACACAAAGAATAAATTCCAGCTATATGATAAAAACATGTCCAGGACTTTCTGTAAAAGGCATGTGTTACCACATTACTGCACTGCAAAGTACACTACACTCTGAATGAACAGTTCTATCTGGTACAGTTTAGAGAAGGACACAATATCTTGTTTTTAATGCAGCGCAGGTTTTGGCAGATCAAAATACTAAGTCTCATTAAATCTCATATATATATACACATACATATAGTGATTTCTATTTCTAGTGTACTAGATCAGACTGTTAAAACTAAGAGGAGGGACATAAAAAGGAATCAGCTGTGGTGCTCATAGGGGTTGATACTTGCTAATCTCTGTTTTGATATGAGCAATATTTCATTGGACTGTTTATTTTCACTAAGATGTTTTTTGAATTTATTTATTGAGCTGTGATACTTCTTGGGAAGTGTTTCTGGCTGTGGACAAATACCATCTGCAGTAGAGTAAACTTGTATATAAAAAAGCTCATTAGCACAAGCTGAAACCAGGAAAGGATCCTAGAAAGGGCCCAGGGAGGGGACCCGTAAAAGTAATGACAGGATGGAAGGGCAGAAGGACACTGAGCTTCAGTGCTGGACAGCAGTCCAGCTTCAAGCTAACCACTATGCAGTAAACTTGTATTAATGTTACTGTGTGCTCTCAAGCAGGCTGCATCCACCTGCAAAGCACTCCTGGAGGAAAGAGAATTTCTGAAATATGGACATGGAGGTGCAAAATACACAAATTATGGATCAAATATCTATCTAAATATTTACGCATAGCAAAGTGTATCTATATAAAAAAATTAGAACATAACCTCTGCATTTTCAAGTCGCTATGAATTTGAAAACTGTAATCTGAATAACCATCTTAACTCTGGAAATCCCTGAATTTTCAACAAGAGCTACAGGCGCACTCTAGTTTGCAGCAGCTGTTGGCATCCATAATTCTTGAATAGAGAACAAACAGTTTGATTTGATCTTCTCTGGTTTGACAGTCCATCTTCCTACATTTTATAGTGTTTATATTTATTCAGTATGGGACATTTATAAAACCTCAAAACACCTCTCCGCAGGAGACAAGTGTCACTACATCTGAGTTTTGGAGTTCTGGAAATGAAAGAACCAAACTATTTAAAATATTGCAATGTCATACCGTGGTCAGAAATATAGAAGCATCATTCCTCTGGGGTAGAGAACTTAGTAGTTTCTGAGTCATATTGTTAATATCCTTCTTGCTTTGGCATCCAATTAATATATCACACTGAGAACACCACTGGATTCAGTTTAGAATTTAAACATTAATTTAAAGCGTAGCTTTTTCTAGTAACGACTTTTGAACTAAGATTTGAGCTAAAGAGAAGGAAGTATACTTGAAAATTGACTGATATTTTCTGAAGAGATTTTGAAAAAACATTAGTAGCAGTAGTCACAGTGTTTGAATGTTACCTGCAAGTACTTATTCCTGCCGCTGGGAATATCCAAGTTTCTCCAAATCTGAGAATTCTGATTTGAGATTTCTGAGAACACCTCAATAGCAGAAGAGGTAGAGCTGCCACCTTCTCCTCACCCTCAGCAGCTGTAAAGGAGTTCTCCTATATCTCCTAAAATAAGAAGACTTCACTGGCTAAGGAAAGTTTCTTTAAGTTTACAGTTTCAACAGATAAAAGGAAGATAAACCATGCAGTAGGCATGATAGAATGAGATATTCTTTGTAAAAAGTGGTGTCTGATTTCTTAGCGGGCATGTCCTTCAGTCACAGGAGTGATTTGTGGCAGGAAAGTCATCCTGGAAGATGGATAGACCTGCTGCACACTTAGGCAGTTGTTTTGTCTTCATTAGGAAGGATCCAAGTTCACTGAGTTCATCTATGCTAGGACTTTGTCATATAAACTTGTTACCACATAGCCATGCATTGACTTGATTGCTCTGTTTTTGTTCCTCGCATATCGTATTCTGTGGTAAGTACAAAGTATCCTATTCCTGCTGCCATGAAGGAGTCAATTCCATGAAAAAAAGACACTAGGATCACAAGCAGCCCTATGCCTATACCATGCCTGCGGTGACTTGCTCCTCTGGCAAGAACAGGAAAAAATATGGGGTAAAATCCTCCTGGAGACAGCTCTACTTCTGTTTCTAGTGTGAGGTAGCTTACCTATGGCCTCACATTTTCCTCCTATCTGCAGGGCCTCCCAAAATGTGTGAAAAATGTAATCTGCCTTTTCTTCACTAAGATTTTTGTATTGTGGTAGTGTTAACAGTTAAGAACAAATCAATTTTCATAATCGAGAAGCATCATGTAACTGTTTCCTACCTTTGCAGTGGTACAGACTTTTCCTAGAGGTTTTTGTTCTTTTTATACTACTGAAATGAAGAAAATGAACTTAGGGTGTTTTTTAAAAAAGCCTAAACATTCACTGTTTTTCAAATTAATGAGCTTGTTAATGAGAATAGTAATTTCAGTGTGCATCTACTGTTTGCTGAGTTGAGGCACAAATATCTCCAAGTAACATGATTCTTGTCCAAAGGATACAAAAGCTACAGACTTTTAGCTTGAAGGAAGCACAGTAAGCAAAAGATATTTATGTTTTCAGGAAATTGATGTCTTCTCATCTGCAGTGGGACAATCTAGGCTTGTGCTTATGCTTTACTTTTTCTTGTAATTTTGAGATTATTATTGTAGAATTATAAAATATTCTGAGGTGGGAGGGACCAGTCAGGATCATCAAGTCCAACTCCTGGCCCTGCACAGGACATCCCCAATAATCACGCCATGTGTCTGAGGGTATTGTCCAAGCTCAGTCCAAACTCTGTCAGGCTTGCTGCTGTGACCACTTTGCCCAACCAACCTCTGGGTGAAAACCACTGATATCTAACCTACACCCTCCCTGACACAGCTTTAGGTCATTCCCTCGGGTCCTGTTGCTGGTCAAGAGAGCAGTGGTGCCAGTACCTGCCCCTGTACCTTCCTTCATGAGGATGTTGAAGGCCACAATGAAGTCTCCCATCAATCTCCTCTTCCCTAGGCAGCAAAGACTGAGTGACCTCAGCTACTCCTCATAAGGCCTCTCTTCCAGAACTTTCACCACACTCATAGCCTTCCTCTGGACAGACTCTTATAGTTAAATGTCTTTTTTACATTATGGCACCCAAAAGTGCCCCCAGCACTTGAGGTGAGGCTGCCCCAGTGCAGAGCAGAGTGGGACAATCCCCTCCCTTGCCTGGCTGGTGATGCTGTCCCTGATGCCCCCAGGACACGCTTGGCCCTCCTGGCTTCCAGGGCACTGCTGGCTCCTGTTCAACTTGCCATGGACCAGAGCCCCAGGGCCCTTCCCATGGCACTGCTGTCCAGCCTCTCATTCCCCAGTCTGTCTGTACATGCAGGGCTGCCCCATCCCAGGGGCAGGATCCCCCTATGTCCCTTGTTAAACATTATACTGTTGTTGATTACGGCTCTCTAATTTGTTAAGGTCTTTCTGCAGGGCCTTCCTGTCTTCAAGGGAGTCAACAACTCTTCTAAGTTTAGTGTTGTTGACAAATGCACTTAGCATTCCTTAGAGTTCTGCATTGAAGTGGTTTATGAAGATGTTGAAGGGCACTGGACCAAGGAGGGAGCCCTGTAGAAACCCTGTAGTGACAGGTCACCAGTCTGATGTCACCCCCTTCACTGAAACGTGCCCATGAGCCAGGTCTCACACATCCTATGGTGTGTTTGTCCAGCTGTGAGCTGGACATTTTGTCCAGAAGGATACAGTGGGAGGGAGCAAAGGAAGCTCTACTGAAATCCAAAAAGATCACATCAACTGGCTTCTCTTGATCAGCTGTGTGGGCTACCTTTTTATAGGAGGAAATGAGGTTCAACAAGCAAGACTTTGGACATTGTGAAGCCATGCTGTCTGTAGGCAATATTTGAAAATGACACTGTAAATATCAATTCCCACCACTAGAAGTGAAATTCTAAAAGTTTTTTAAGTGAAAGCATGCATTGTCTACTGCCATTTCTGCTTTACACCATCCATATCATGTTGCTTTAACATATGGCTATATTGCTGCATGGAACACGTGTTCTGATCACTTTTGTGAGCTTCACCGGTACTCAACAGCTACAACTTCCTGGCAGTATGGTGTCAGGAGAGCAGCATATTTAATGAGTACAACATATCCTGCATGGCTACGAGGAATGAACAATATAAATGCATATCTTCTAAATTAAGTGGGAAAATGCCTGTCCACTACTCTGGGACACTGCATGATTTTGTGCCTTCAATGCCCTTTATGTTCAAAAATTAATCCTTTTCTTCTATTAAAGCCATAGCATGGCTTTAACTATGTAATAGCAAGATGATAGAAAAGAATAATTTGACTCCAAACCCATTTTTGAAAATGACTGCTTCATCTATATAAAATTTTTGCCTGCAGCCAAAACCCCTGATCTTTGTATATATTGAGTTTGCATGACCAAGTTTTGGTAGCCATGGGGCTACAGGGATGGTTTCTTTGAGAGGCTGCCAGAAGCTCCCCTATGTCCAACAGAGCCAATTCCAGATGGCTCCAAGATGGATGTGCTGCTGGCCAAGGCTGGGCCAATCAGAAGTGGTGGTAACACCTCTGTGATAATATATTTAAGAAGAAAAGTTATTGCACAGTTGTGGCCAGAGAAGAGTGGGGTGAGAAGATGAGACAGGAACAGCTCTGCAGACACCAAGGTCGATGCAGAGCGAGGGGCAGGAGGTGCTTCAGGCATTGAACCTGAGGCTCTCCTACAGCCTGTGGTGAGTCCACGGTGAGGCAGCTGTGCCCCTGCAGCCCATGGAGGACCACAGGGATGCAGAGATCCCCCTGCAGCCCATGGAGGAGCCCACACTGGAGCAGATGGATGCCTGAAAGAAGACTGTAAACCCAGGGGAAGCCTGACCTGGAGCGGGCTCCAGCAGCGACCTGCAGACTTGTGCAAAGAGGAGCCCATGCCTGGAGCAGGTTTCCTGGAGGGACCCTCACTGAAGCATACTGTACCTGAAGGACTGCACCCCATGGAAAAGGGTCCTACCTTGCAGCAGTTTGTGCAGAGCTGTTGCCCATGGGATAGACTCACATTGGAGAAGTTCATAGAGAATTTTCTCCTGCTTGAGAGATCCTGTGCTGGAGCAGAGAGAACAACTCCTCTCCCTGAGCAGTAGTAGGAACAATGTGTGATGAACTGACTGTAATGCCCATTCCATCTCCCTGCACTGATGTGGGGGATAAGGTAGAGTTGGGAAGGTGGAGGGTTGCAGGGAAGGTGTTTTTAAGCTCTTATTTTACTTGTCATTATTCTGCTCTGATTTTGTTGATAATAAATTCAATTAATATGTCTAATTCAAATTGTTACTTGGGGAGTGATTTCTCCTGGGCCCTATGTCAGCCCATGAATCCTTCTTTCTCCCCTATCTAGCTGTGGAGAGGACTGATAGACATGCTTTTGTGGATGTCTGGCATCTAGCCAGGGTCAACTCCCAGAGTTCTCTGCAAGATTTGGCCACTCAGAGGTGGGGTGCCAGTCACTTGGCTGGGATACTTTCCTCTGAAAACACTGTAGGACATATGCTCTTTTTTGTACCACAGGAATTGTGCTAAACATGGGAATATCAAATCAGAGGGAAAATCAAGTGAAGTGCTTTGAGGATGGACAACTTCTTTGTGTGTAAAATCATTTCATGTGGGAAAAAAGTGAACCTTTTTGACCTGACACTGTCCTTCTTTTGACTATGGAGATCTCTGATAAAAACAGTTTCACAGCCTGTAATTAATAATCAGTGAGAGAATCAAGGCAGACTGGACATTCAAAGATAGTGAAACTAACCCTGTGAAGTGTTGTGCTGGTTTTAGCTGGGATAGAGTTTGTTTTCTTCACTGATATGGGGATGTGTTTTGAATTTATGCTGGAAACAGTACTGATAACACAGGAATGTTTTAGCCATCACTGAGCAACACTCACACAGCATCAAGGCATCTCTTGTGTTCCTCACTGAACCCCAACAACAAGGAGGCTTTGAGGGCACAAGGAGTTGTGAGGGGACACAGCTGGGGCAGCCACCCTCAGCTGACCACAGCGATATTCTATCCCATATGGCATCAAGCCCAGCATGGAAAGCTGGGGGAAAAAAATAGGAATGGAGAGGATGTTTGTGGTTAATGACATTTGTCTTCCCAAGCCACTGTTACACATGGTGGAGCTCTGCTGTCCTGTGGGTGACTGAACACCTGGCTGCCCATGGGAAGTGGTGAATGAATTCCTTGTATCAAAACCTACTTTTAGTCCACCATGGGGGGAGTGAGTGAGTGGCTGCATGGGGCTTAGCTGTCATGGGGTTAAACCATGACAGCTGTCCATAACACTGTCTGTCAAAATTTGTTTAAGAGACAATAACTCCAGTCATGTTATTACATTTGGGATTTTTATTTCAGGAAAACCAAAGCCGTGAAGGAAACTAAGTATTGGAGACCTGGTTACATCTTGCTGAATCAGAAGGGAATTTGAAGTAATAAGTCTACCGGATAAGAGCAGCATGCATGTAAACATATGGGGTTAAGCTCCAGCATTCTCTCCTTGGAGAGAATGTCCATGCATTTAGCAGGAGCAAAAATGATGAATATGTGCCCCATTTTCAACTAAGCAGGTAGCAATGTACAGTCACCAGTGGGATTATTGTAATGCCCCCTCCTTTATGTTTACATAAGAAAAGAAACCCAGAGATAGACACTATTGCTACTGGATTTGTTTTATGTAAAATATTATGTTGGCCCTCAGTTCATGAAGTATACCAATAGGTAGAGTCAGAAAAGCTCTGTTACCCCATTTCATAATCAGTAATTAGATAGTTATGGCACTCTTGCTGGACCTTTGCTTAGCTAATACTGGCTTAACACCAGACAGAAAAGAAGGTTGTAATTCAGTCTCTCCACATGCATGTATTGACCAGTTTTGTTTCAGTTCAGGACATTGCGTCCCTCTGTCTGTGACTCTGCCCCTTCGCTACTCAGCTGAACAGGAGCAAAGGGCTTTTCTAGAGAGTCTTGGCCACAAGAGCCAAGGCATGGGTGCTGCTGCTGTCTGCCAGGGCAGGCACAGAAAATCCATCTGTCTGTGAATCTTTATTATAACAAAGGCTCTGGCTCTGCACCAGCCAATGCAAGCACCCAGTGAGGCTGGGACAGACCTCATCTGGGTGACATCATCGTGGCACCGTTGTATTTTAATCAGTGGGAAGGGTAAATGAGGAGAAGAGAAAGGGGGGTTTCCTCAGATGATGTGATCTCAGCTACCCTACCTGGGAGGAAGGGAGGAGATGAACATGAAAATGAAGGCTAAAGTAATGGGTCTTGTTCTGGAGCCATGGCCTTGCCTATATATCTCTCTCATTGCCACATGGCTGGGAAGAGACTGGAAAGGCTGAAAACACATGAAATTTTACTACTCCCATCCTATAGACTTAATTCATTTTACATACCCAGTCTAGTTTTCAAACCCATTCAGATGTCTGGTACCTCCACATGAAAACTAGACCCCAAAATTGCTTGTCTATAAGTGATCCATGCATAGTTATGTACATTAGAATGCCCAAACCTAAGACCTAAGAGCAAGCTGAACCTTATGTCAGTGAGCACGCAGCTGCCAGGAGCTAGACAAAAAATAAACTCTAAGGATATTGTGAGTCTTAGATCTTAGCCTTTGCTAAAGGCTGCAAAAAATTGCTTTTACACACATGATATGTACAGCAAGAACTCTTTCTGAAAGGTATATGTTTCTAAAGAGTTAGGCAGAGCTCATTTGTCTCTTTCAAAATATTGTTAGAACTTGTTCCCCCCCCTTCAAAAGTAGTGAGAACATTCAAGAGGAAAAAGACTCAATTCTTTCCTCATCTCAGAATATTTTAATCTCCCTTTTCCTGCTTTTCAGAAGATGGAGATCACCAGAAGGTGGCCTATTCCTCATAGGCTTTTTTGGAAAGTAGAAGAGGACTCTTCTCACCCCTTTGGGGAAATAGGGCTGCTATGCACAAAATATGAAAGACTGAGTGACAGAGGCAGAGCATGAGTCCCTGGTCTAGTGGTTAGGCTTAGGGCTGAGAGACACAGTTTGGGTGCCAATTTCCATGATCATTCTTGTATTTTAACTATATCACCTAAAACACAGATACTGTCATGTCATGGGAGCAAAAACCAGAACTCAGAACTCCTACCAAGCTAAGCCACTTACCCACTTAAACTGCTGAACTGTGTTTCGCTCCATAAACTTTGAAGTCTTGTCAGTGCATTGTACATTTACTCAGATTGGTTTAGTCTGGTGGCAGGACATGTCTCTCAAAGGGAGGACATATAACTCTGAATCATCTCATAAACAAGACGGAACTAAATTTGGTTGACTATGCCACGGTGGATAAATTTAGATACACAAACTAAGCAACTCTGGAGGAAATTTTAAGCTGAAAAAGGTCGACTGCCTATTAAACCCAGGTGTCTTCAGGGATAGGAAGGCATTTTCAGTATAATGTTTTGGACTTCTAGCTTCTAGATCCCAAATAAAGTGCTTAAGTCCTCTTTTGAACCAGGCCCAAAGCCCTGTTTAGATCTGAATACTGCATTTACATTAAAAATCACTGCTTTCTCACCTCACTTTTAGGTGCAAAGTTCACTGAGTTCATGAATATAAGCCAGTGATCCTGAAAGTTTGGCAAACACAAGAAAAGGTGGTTCAGAGAGCTGGGAATCTGGCAGACCTACAGCATACAGATTCTACAGTTCAATCATCCTCAGAACAAGAGAAAACAAATTTGCCCTCCCAAGCACCAACCTCACTAGAGCTCAGCGCAGCAGGCCAGGAGAGAGCAGAGTCTGATCTGGTACCATTGTGCCTGTAAATGCTGCGACATTGTGGAGATCCCCCTGCTAGCACTGCTTAAAGCACCATGTGCACAGGGAGCAGCACTTAACAAGCCTGCAAGTTGTTTGTGAGCACAGCATGTAATATCCTGGCACTGTGGCTGATTGCTTACAGGTGGTAAAAGAGACCCTGACATCCACGCTGAAAGCTCCTTTGCACAATACTAGCCACTGCAGCACACACTGGAGACAGGTGACAAAAGTGCATCTGCAGCCCTTACTAACATATCTCTATGCATTTACAGGGAAGTTGCAAGTGAGAATGACAGAAACAGCAGTGGGAAGGGATCTCTAGAGATTATTCAGTCATGCCTCCCACCTGAAGCTTGAAACTGTGGGGGTCTTTTCAGTGCCTTGCTGTCTTCTCAGGCCCCTTTCGTGCTGACAGATTCAAATATGTGGAGTGCATTTTGGGCTCTATAGTACAAAAGTCAAATAAAAGCTTAAATGGAAAAAAAAAAAAAAGAGAGAGAAGAAAAGAGAAGTCAGGAGAGAGCCTCTAGTTTTACAACACACGTCAAAGTCCATGGGTAGTCTTGTTGCAACTGGAATGTCTGGAGCTTTTTTGCCATTAACCTCAAGACGAATGGCTTGTTTTAAAGACAGTAAAAACACCATGTTGTGCAGGTGCCTCTATGTGTGGGTGGATTTCTCAAGAGGACGTCAGGGACTGTAGCCACAGCACTGGTGCTCCCCAGTGCTGTGCTCCGTCTGTGGCGTGTGAGGGGGGAGCAGCTGCAGTCCTGCACAGACCTTTCCCCAGGTCCTCCTCTCCATCACCACCCCATTCGCCTCCAGACCTCTGTACCTGAAATTCCAGACTTGAGACTGTTAAATAAAATGCCAATTGAATAGAGCAGAAACTAGTAAATGAGCAATAAAGGAATTTGAACACAAGAGGGCAATTAGAAAAGGAATTGAAATGGGAATAATTAGATAACATAATTCTAAATGAATAGTGAACCTTAGTTAATCCTATTAACTATTTACAATAAATAGAACAAGTGGTTTGTCAAAGTACTGCTAGTTTTTCTGTGGTTTGATAGATCAAGGTTAGTTACTGTTAGAACCACAACATTATGCTTTGTTTCCAACTGATGAAGGAGTAAGATTGATTTGAAACATATGGCGAAAAATACTGCAGTTCTTTGTTTGCATCTGTTATATTTTTACTCGTTAGTAATTGGTTCACAAGCTGCATTTCTATTTTTTTGGTTGTATTTTTTAATATATTAAGTGAAAACAGAGACTTCAAGCAGATGTACAAATGAGAGGATAAACATCTCAGAAAGCTTTGAAGCTGTGTTATTTTTTTTTCTAGTTTGTTTT
>JAYDZK010000128.1:57434006-57444194 GCA_034509185.1 Euphonia xanthogaster | reverse complement strand
TAAAAAACATTGAAAAGCTGTATACAGTAAGCAACAAGCCCAACAAATACAATTATGCTGCTGGAGCTACCTACAATAAATAATATCCTATTCACATTTAAAGGCAAGAACTGCAACAGAATTCATTATATGAAGTTCATGCAACTTCTGATATAATTTTTACACTCTTAATGTCCTTAGAAGAGTTAAAATAAGTATTCTGCTGTTTCATTTCAGACATGGAATGAAAACTATGCAAGAGAAAGTAATTTTTAAAATGCTTTCATTACAGCCAAGGAGACACAACTATTTGAAATTAGTTGCACTTGATCTCATTAGCACTGAATTTGGTCTGTAAGCACCACTATAAAGTATGTACCTCAAATGCTGCTCAGTTATTTTGTGTTTCAATCATAAGTAGCCTTTTTTTACTAGGGCCAGGCAAGAAAAAAAAATTATCTCAGGTTACAATGAACAGACTTTAATTACAGACTAGAGAGGAGTACCATACTTGCACAAACAAATTACGGGAATTATGAAATTTTTTAAAATTTCTTCTGCAGGTTATTGAAAATTATTTGATTCCACATCTGGTTTTTTGGCCAAAGTTGTCCATTTAATAGCTTTTTTCCTCTCTTTCCTTTCTCCAGCATGTATTTTGTGTACTACGTCTGAGGTTATTTTCACAATATCAAATTACATTTTAAACGAAGAAAAGAAGGATTTAAGATCTGAGTCCATAGTGATTATGAGGAAGAAGCCCAGATACAAGCTTTTTTGGAGTATCTGTTCAAATGGAGGACAGTAACCCTACAACAAATTTTTGCCCTACATTCAGGCAGGATGTGGACAATCATAATGCCCTTCATGAATGCATACAGCATTTTATAACCAAGTTTTTCTGGGACTTCTCAATTTCTGCTACAACACCACAACAGAGGAGTAATGCACACTGCCATCCAGACAGTAACAACTTCCGTCTAAAAGAAATTTTCTGGACAAAATAATGCAATGTTATTTTTATCTCACCAATAATCAATCCTTTCGTTCCTACTACTTGTAAACAAAAAAACCCCACCAAAGTGGTTTTCCTCAAGAGAATTTTGTGTGTGACATGAAACAAAACGAATAATAATTATGAAAAATAACTACAAAAAAAAAGAAAAATAACTATGTTATGCTTATATTTCTAGGAGGTGAAAATCATAAAATGTCATCTGCAAATTGTGCATCACACTACATCTGATAGATTTGGTCTTCCCTCAGAATATTAAGAGAATATGAGTACACCAGCTGAAACAAATGTTGCTTTAATTTTCTGTATGCTGTGGAAGAAAAATCATCATTTGTTGCATCCTTTAGGTACAATGGATATTCTCCTGAAGTCTGTAGAAGCCATTATATTATTTCAGTGAAGTGATGGACTAAATCCAATGCTAGGTGCTTTAGAAACATGATAAAGATGGAATGGTGGTCTATTTAAGATAGAAAATCATGAGGACCTGACCTACAACACAGTAGAGTAACTCTTCTTAATAATAATAAATAATGTAATGTTCACCAAGACAAATTGGAAAGATGTTATTGATGCAAACATTGGGCAACATAATACATCCAAAGAAATAGTGTGGGAGGCCGCACACATCAAAGCAGATGCTGAACTTTAGTTCAAGTATCTTTGAAACATTAGAAGTAAGCTAAGAATTATGTTATTTGAAAAAGTAAAATGCATCCATACGTTTTCCTCTCAGATACTCTTAAGCACTATCTAAAATACCGTAAATCATTCTGTTGCCATCTAAACAAAGACTGGTGACCCTGACAATTTGCTAACATTTGATTTTGTTTCACAAAATTATAGGAAAATTTTGCTTTCAATATGTCCCACTCTGAAAAGCAGAAAGCTCAGAATGAATGACGTTACTGTGTTTTCTATCGCTAAGAGCTCTAATTATGCCATGGGTCTCTTTAAATAAATTTTGACCTTTTAAATTTGTCCATCAGTGTTCCCTTTAGTTCTTAGCACTCCTGATTTTGTCCCTTCATTAGTCAATAAAAGAGAAATTTACTGCTACTTTGAGTTAAACTTTGTACTGTATTTTTTGTACCCCAGTTGACTTGCTCTTGGCAATGCTGTATATTATACTCCTCCACCATAAGCCAATTTTTCCACCATATTGTGACAGGATAGTAATGCCTTTCTTCCTTCCAACATCCTAATTAACTATTTATGTAATTTGTGTCCAGTTACCTGCACAGACACAGGATGGTTTTCTGGGTGGCTTAAACCTGGAGGTCCTGAACAGCTGGAGTAGATTCTTGATGAGCTGGGAATGCTAGACAGTTCAGAATTGAATTTATGTTGAGCAATTGCCTGCCCTTGGAAGAGGTCTCTTCCCAAATGAGTCTTCATCCTGCTCAATTTAATGCTCCAATACAAGATCAGTAAGACTTGTCTGATATTTAATGGTTTTCACTACTTAATTTAATTACTTTAATTTACTTTAGTCCTAATTAAGAACACCACTAATCACTTGCACTCAGAACATTACAAAACCTTAACATGAATGAACTGTCCTCATCCAAATGAAGCCTTTTTTTTCTGGGCAGTCAGGAGTGAGCTGGAAATGGACCAGCCCCAAGCGTTCCCCCTGTGCCTGTGTCTTGCTGGTGCTGACTGCCCTGAGCTCCGCGGATCTGTGAAGCAGCTCCAGCTGCAGGTCCGTTTTGGTAATCTTTCCACAGCCTGTGTGCTCCCTCCATGACTACGAACACTGCAGCTGCCCACAGCAGCCTTCCTGAAGTCCCCAGTAAGTTGTGTGCATTGCCCCTGGTCTCAGAATAAGTGCCCTAAATAAAATGGTAAATCCTGTGAGGAATCACCTTGGAATCATTTTGCTCAATTGCTAACACACTTGCCCTTACAAGTGCGCTGAACAATCTTAGCCAGACAGATTAGAAAAAGAGAGAGAGAGATGCTTCATAAACTTTTTAACTGAAAATAACAACTTAGGAGTGGAAAAACCCAGTATAGACATGGTTAGTATACTTCAGTATAACAAGCAGACTTAGAAACCAATAGACAGGTATTCAACAGTCACTTCTGATTGTTGTCTGTCAGAGACACACATCTGTTTTTTTCTGACACATATTTAGCTTTTCCAACGCATAACATTCAAGAAAAATTACCTTCTAAGTAATTATTTAACTAAAATACTAATTTTCATATTCATTAATTAACATAATGGTGCAGTCCTTTGGCCAAGTTTTTTCATAAGGCTTCTAGAAACATGCAGCACAATGTTGTATTAGATTGGATCAGCTTCTTTTCTCCTCATACTTGTAGAATTGTGTAAGAGTTATATATAGGAATGCTTTACTATATGCAACTAGCTAAAAGTAGCAGAATTTCCACCCTACTCAGAGCAAGCCAATAATTGCAGCATTAGGCTTGGCACAATAAAAAAGACATGTAAGAGCTTTTTCTAAAAAAATCATTTTTTAACAGGAGTTTCTGGTGGTAACTCTAAGTTTTTCCATCATGCTTCTGCATAACAGATAAAATATCCCAGGACTTTGTTCCTAGATGAAGACCTTTTAACCTTTACTTTCAGAAATACAGAGATTTTTCTTATATTTCAGTGACTGGGTATCTTATGTCACAATTACAGAGGTGCAGGTTGACATATGTATTTCAGCTCACTGCCCATAGGGTATTGTTGACGTCATGAGGGAAAGGCAGGTGTTTTGTACTCCCTTACAGAAACTGCATATAGAACATTGGTCCTATTACAAATGTTCTTCAACACCTGTTTTGTTAATACTGAGGATTCAGTACTGAACAAAACTTGGAGGTTTGTGTTGTCTTCAGACAAAGGAGAAATCTGAGCAACATAATTTGATCTTTCAGTTTTCTGTCATAAATTTCTTTCTTATACTTCCTTATAAAAACAAATAAACAGATTTAAATTTGCCTTCCAGTCCTAATCCTCAGTTTTGCACTCAAGTCCATATCTCTAATTGCCACCTCAGGGTGCAATTTGCATTCTTGTGAAGAGCAAGGAAAAGATAAATTCCCACCCCCAACCTATGGGAACTGCAATGAAATACAAGTCTGTATCATATAGGGCTGTTCATGTTTGACTTGAGAAGCTATGTCAGTGATCCAGAGCTCAACTGATGTCTTATAGCACTCACTACAATTGTGTACTGGAGGCATCATATCTCATCTGGAAAAGGTGCAACACAGATGTCTGGTGTTCTCTGTGGTCATTGAGGGTCCATCTCTGAAAGAGAACCAAGTACTGGGCATTAAACTTAACGTGCCAGTTAACTCATACCTCTGGTCCTTCCAGAAGCAAGCACACACATACACTGATGCTTTTAGAGCTCACAGTTCAGTACTTCTTTAAAAACACATAGAACACCATAAGTGCTAAATATGATGGTTACTATGATTAATAAAAAAAATCTGATATCCTTCCAAGATAAAAAGTTTATACAGAAATGTAAAATTTTCCACTTTTTTCTTTCATAGTGCTCGGGTGCCAAAGGGGACCATTAGATCATCTAGATTCATCTCCTGTATGTCACAGGCCATTAACTTCCCCTAGTTACCCTGTTTTAAGCCCAATAACTTGTGTCTAAGTAAATCACAAGTTATATATGGCTCCAGCCAGGCATTTCCATCTGGCTGGGGTGACAAACTCCTTCCTCAGTCTCCCATGACCCACATTTCCTACAGAAGTCTTCTTGCTGCCTGTAAGTTTCTCTCCAGAGTTACTACTCCATAGAGGAGAAACACTGTTTCTTAGCCCAAGCCAAGAACTAGTACTAGTTGCCCCCTCCATCGGTTTTATTTAAGTTTGTCTCTTTTACCCATTCTAGTCCTTTGTCCAGGTCTTTAAATTCTACTCATGTCAAACATATGCATTTGCCATAATCTTTGGCTCACAGTGTGGTTCAAGGTAATTTTACTGTAACCTCCTGTTCCCTGACCTCTTTTCTGGCCTATTCATTGGATAATTGTCTTTGTGGCTTTCAGATATGTAGGGAAGTGTAGGCAGTATACACCCATGTATTTCATGTCTGTGAAAACAAACTCTTGGTAATTAGTGGTTTGCTATTGAGTTGGTAATCCAGTGAAATCCATATTGCAGCATTTGTTAGGACTCTGCTGACAGCATTTGGGTTACTGAACCAATGGACTTGCTGCCCAAGGCAAGGTGTGGTGAGAAGATGGGTGACCCTAGTGTTGCATCATGCTTCTTCTGCTTTCCACTTCCTGTTGCATGAGTTCCTCCTAGCAAAATATACCCATTACTTTATTATCCTAGAAGGGGCAGCATAATAAAAGCCTCCCCTCCTGTAATCATTAAAAGATATCCCACACAAACAAGCGAAACATTGATGACCTGCCTGGCTCTGGTGTCTTTATTGATGGGTACAGCAGTTCATGTGTACCTGTCAGAGGGCTGCCACAAAAACAATGAGTGTTTCCCTCTCTTTCCATTTCAGTCAACCAGTTAATGACATCTACATGTGTAAAGAACCCTGAAGCCAAACTGCAAAATCAATATAAAGCAAACATAGTTTAGAAAACTAAATGAGATATTCAAGGTTAATTTTAGCATTTAAGAGAACAATAGGTCAAAGTCACTTGTCTGTTTCCCAGATGATACTTTCCATTTTACTGAATAAAGTCTGTTAAGGCTGAGAAAAGCTGTTCTGTTAGGGAGTAAGGGAGGGAAGAAAGGAATGCAAGAGTAGCAGGGAAAGATGACCTTATTTTACCTTTTCTGACAAAAGCAGATAACATTGGAGACACGACCCCACGGGCCACCAAAGGCTCTTTTCTGAGACAGTGTGCAATTTCCTTTTCCTGACCAACTCTCACTTTTAATTTTATCATCTTGACAAAGCCCTCAGCGCTCATAGTTACTTCAGAGATGAGGAAACATCATGTTCACAGTGGTAAAAAGAGTTAGCATGAGGTCAGCTACTTCTTTTAAATAAAAACCTATCCTGAAGAGCAGCTCTAAGAAGAGCAGCTATGAAGAGGGATTCTATATCACTGATGCTACAACTGTGTATGTGGCAGAGGGGCACTGATACCAGGATAGCACAGCACAACCTAGCAAAATCAGGTTTTTTCTGCATAGTGAGAGACTATACTACAGCCATGTAGCATGACCCCAAAGTCTTGATCCTAATTTAGGTTAAATTACTGCTCCTCTCATTTGTGCACTTCACAAGCACGTGTCCAGCTCATATAGCTCTCACAATATAACTGCATAAGAGAAAAGGTTTTAAGTAATTATTATGTAGACACTGCTTGTGGAGACAAAAGCCCTATGAAAAGCGAGGGAAGCTCTGGTATCCACACAGTAGTTGCCAGTGATGCCTCATCTCCTTTTCCTCTTCTTTAGAAGACACAGGGGTAACTTTGAGTTGTCACCACTCATCAGCTTTTCATGGCAATGAGGAGACAAAAGAATCTGCTATCCCGTACAAAATGTCAAAACTTTGGCTTGATGGCTATGTCAAAATGGTCACCTATGAAATCATAACCTACTAATCCCTTAATTTGCTGCAGACTCCAGCAGACATATGTGCTTGCTGGTTATTTCAGAAAATTTTGCCTTTACTAGAGGAAGGCAATTGTTTTAAATGAATCCACAGGTGATAGTTCATAGAGCTGTGACATCTAAAGAACTCTGTAATTACATTACAATTTATACAGCCATGGAATTACTGGAAACATATTTATACCACCTGTTTCAGTGCAGACAGCCATAATTTTTTATTCCCAACAGCACTATTAGTTCCTCTCATCATATTACCTGGTCAAAATACTAAGTGTATCATTGTTCAACAAAGCAATCAGTGGGATTGACCATTTGAAGTCAAAAGGCAATTAATTGTGGTGTCTTTCTCCAATTTCTGCCAAGATTCCTTCATATAAAAAAAAAAAAAACTAAAAAGAAAAATAAAAGGAAAGAAAAAAATGGCTCCACTCATTTTGGCACAGCTACTGTGGAGTGCCAGCCAGCACCAGTATCTGGCAGGGTGCTCTTGAACCACTCTCCAAAATAAATATAGCAGATGTCAGTCAGGTGTTTTTCTACCTATGTCCAACCACTCACCAAGGAGTATGTTTTTATTTTAGGCCCCCATCCTACTAGTGCAATGAATTTCCTAAAAATTCGGTGTCCTACTAAGTAGGAAGAAACATGAAACATTTGCCTTCAACATCTAATCTGGCAAATCTGAGTCTGTATCTGAGCTCCTTGTGAATAAGCTATCCCTAGCCAGACCTTACCATCTCATGTTGAAGCGCTGAACTCTCTAAACTCCATTTAAATGATCAAGTTCCAGCATTTGCCATATTGGTCTCACTATTCTTCAAAAGCACTTGTAGAGCCCACAGCGTGTGGGAGCATTGGCTTTACCCTTGCAAAACTCAGCAGGGTCTGGTGGTGTCAGCCCATGACACCCGAGACACTGCGGAAGAGCTGTCTCCAACCCGGGGGTTACAGCAAGCAACCTCCAGTGGAGGTGAGCACAGTGGTCTCTCATGAAGGTCTCTTTAGATACTACTTAAGTCAATGTGTTCAACTGCTTTTGTTGCTGCTTGCTTACAGTGATCAAGAGGTTAGTTTATACACACACACACAAAGGCAGCAGAGATAATATTAAGAGTTATTAAGAGTTGTGCTTATGGATTGCTTTATGTGGTTCATACATACACCAAATGGAGATTTTGTGCATTGCTAGGGGCCTACCACTGCAAGCTGTCTGCAACATGTATGCTTGATCACTGCAGTTCAACTTACTTCTATCAAATGATTCTTACTGTGCAAATGCAGCCAATTCAGTGCTACAGACCTCCCCTGTTTTTTAATTGGCATGTGATGATCTTCTGTTCCCAGTCACCACACACTTTCCATACTTTCTTATCTTTGCATGCTGGATTATGAACCAAGAAATGATTATACGTTAGTTTTTCCCATCCTTTACATGAAGATGTACAACATCCCTTGTTGTTCGAGTAGGCTACACACTTCAGTGTTACTTGTCTCAGTTTCTTAATATACTGTTTTTATTGTACCTTTTGCACTGAGAGGGATAGAATTCCCATTTTAAGTTCTACTCTATTTCCTAGCCAGGATTGCTGAGACAATGGTCATATGAGATGCAGTCTTCAGCAAGGTTTGGGCCATGGCCTCCTAATCATACCCTTTGCGAGAGTCACTCCTTGATCTGCAGCAATTCCATCTACACTTGTGGCTGGGAGCTTCCAGGTACTAAATCCAGGTGGCACCACATGGCTCAAGACTATGCCTTTGTCTCCAAGACAGTTTGGCTGCATGAAAAGTGTCTATTGGAAGCAGGATCACTGAACTCCTAAAGTGTACCTGCCTCAGAATTGCTCTTGAGAGCACAGGCTTGACAAGTCAGGTTCATGCCCAGTACTGCTCTATCCATGCCCTGGTGTTTGGGAATGTTTGGGTGTTTTGAAACTTTCACCATTGCTGGCTGCAGCACTGCTCCTGAAGTGACTTGCTCTTGCCATTTAGGTAACCTCATGTTTGATCTGGTGCCTGTAAAAGTCCATGGTTAGAGGTTCATTGACTCCAATGGACTTTGGCCCAAACACACAGATCTCTGGATTTCAGATGTCTCTGCGTGCAGGAACATGCAGGTTGGCAAATGTCAAAAAGGGACATTTGCTCCTGGCAGGAATCAGTAAAAGAGAAAGCCCCTGCCATGTATGCTATTTGCTGATCTACGTATTCAACATGTCAGTACAGTGTAGTAGGCAAACACTCAAAGGAAACATGTTTGTGACATAACTTATTTTAGTAGAATTTTGCATTTACTAAAGCAACTTGGTTTTGTAACTTACAGGTGCAAGTCAGAAAGATGAGTTTTCAAAAAGTACCCCTAGAGGTTTTTTTGTACTTTTTTACTGTATTTTAAATGCCAAATCAAAATTATCATGTTTAATTTATTTTATTCTCAGTGGTTTTGCTTAGATTTATGAATTACCTTGGATTAATTGCTGTATAGCATTCTGGTTTTATAGTGTAATTGGGTGTGTCTAAGTGCATTCCATTTTATTACTTGCTTTAGGGTATATTTTGGATGAACTGTATAATATAAAATAGATTTGGTGTTATGTTTTATATAATGCCAGAGAAAGCATAAAAACTGCATCTAAGTTTCTAGGTTTATGGGTTCCATGTCCAGAAAACTTTGAAGGACAAATCTGCTTATTTTCAATTTTTCTCGGTTTGTTATGAGTTTTTCCATTTCAGTTTTTCACAATAACCTTTGAATTTGTGTCAGTCAGAACAAAATTAATAGTCCACCCTGAATGATAGTGTAAATACTGGCATGATTCCTTCTAAAACTTATGTTGAAAAACTCAAATCAGAACAACATCTAACCAAAACAAAATAAATACCCCACATGGGGGCCTGACACTCTTCCTGTATTGGACCTTTCTCCTTTCTTGTCTTAGGAGGAATCAAAACGAAATACTTTGCATTAGCTATCGCACTGCAACTGTTAGCACCTGGAACTTCTGACTCTCATAGAAACACAAAGTACATTGCATTGGGAGGGATATTAAAGATCATCCAGTTTCACCCCTCTGCCTTGGACAGGGAACCTCTTAGTAAATTGGGTTACTCAAAGCCCCATTTGACCTGTCTTGAACACTTCCAGGAATGGGGCATCCACAGCTCCTGAACAGCCTGTTCCAGTGTCTCCCTATCCTCACAGTAAAGAATTTCTTCTTAATATTTAATCTAAATCTACACTCCATCAGCTTAAGATCATTCACCCTTGTCCCTATCTGTACATTCCCTTGAAGCTATTTTCTCTCCATATGTCTTGTAGGCTCCCTTCAGGTACTGCAATTAAGTTACCTCAAAGCCCTCTCTTTTCCAGGCTGAACAATCCCAATTCTCTCAGCCCTTCCTCCCAGGAGAGGTGTTCTATCCCTCTGATCATCTTTGTGGCCTCCTCTGGACTTGCTTCAACTAATCCCTGTCCTTCTTATGTTGGGTGCTCCAGCTCTGGATGCAGTGCTGCAGGTGGGTCTCACCCGAGCAGAGCCAAGGGCCTCTGGATGCAGCCCAGGACACGTTTGGCTCTCTGGGCTGTGAGTGCCATGGCAGGGCATGTGCAGCCTCTCACCCA
>JAYDZK010000128.1:57307267-57321171 GCA_034509185.1 Euphonia xanthogaster | reverse complement strand
TACATTATCCTGTGTTCCTGTACTGCAGCAGACAAATATGACAGGCCTTATACCTGTCTTCTGTCCCTGACACAATCATAAATGTATGTCTGAGCTTATGAAAGTAAAGAATTACGGACAGTTGTGTAGTATGAAGCCTGATATTCAATTAATTTTCAAAAAATTGAGGAAATCTGGGATGCCATTTACATCTCAGTTTTCAGTTACTGTCTTTATAAGCAGGCTTCCCCCTCAGGAAAATGAGGGAGAGGCCATTTTTGTGACAAAATAAAGGACTTCTAAAACAGAAAAAAAGCTCCTGTCCTATTTTTTTATCCTGTCCTTCCATGAAAAATAGAGAAAGTGCTTACTAACTTAAAAAAAAAAAAAATCTGCAAGATAATAGCTTACTCTCTTGTGTTATTGTTTGTGTTATTGTTTGGTTGGGTTTGGTTTTCATGAAATAATGTTTACATTTTTCTTGCATGTCATTACCAAAGCACATGTTAAAATACAGCTTAGTAGACCTTGCGGAGCTAGGTCTGCGTAGAGCAGAGAGCCGTTTAAAGATGCACAAAGCCCTGACTGAATGAATCTGGCTAATAGAAAAACTATTTCACCGGTGTTAGTGCTAGTCAGTGTGAAGTTTTTGTCAAGTCTGGAATAGGTAGCATGTTGCAGAAGTTGTATTATTTATTATTTCATCCATCTGTAATACATGTCTGCTGCTTCCTTTATACCACATAATATATAAAAGTATGTGTGGTGTTGTCAGGCTCAGACACATCAGAAGCTTTGGTTTTCATTAATAAAAAACATAGTTCTGTATCATTTATCTTTGTTAAAATTACTTCCAGTGACTGATATAATCTGCATAGAGAACCTGGAATAAAATTTAAAGACCAGGAGAAAAAGCAGTCTTTTTGCAGTCTTGTCTTAGCTGTTTAAGAGATGTTTATAGATAGTTTCATATTGGTTATTCACCAGGAAAAAAAGATGTATTTGGCTTTTAAAATATGTATTTGGCTAGACTTTTACAATTTTATTTTAAGTATGTATTTTGATTGTGATGTGTATCAGAGCAAGTGCAGTGAGTCTCAGAATCTTACTGAAACTCTTAATAGCACTGGAATAAACTGAAATTTGGAATAAAATTCCAGCAGTTTTTCTTTTTGCTTGTGAGATTGTTACGACATGGAGCATTGGAGAAGACTCAAGGTGAAAGATATGGAGAGACAAATGGACATAGATGAGGTGAGAAAAAGATGAAATCCACTACAGTCCATACACTTAATGAGCATGAGCTTAAAAACAAAGCTCCAAGGCATCAGTGAGTGTTTGTCTGGTCTTGCAGACACCCTGAAGCCATAGGTTGGGAGCAGGTATTTCATGTGTCTGAAGTGCATAATTCTTTAAAAACAACTCCTTTTGACTCTTGTCCACACTGTTCAAATAGTGATTGTGTGGTTAAGAGAGGGTCTAGGAGCTGAGTCTTGGTTGTTCACTGTGACTGAAAGCAATATCAGTGGTTATTTGTTATACTCACAGGTCCTTTGACAATGGCTTGTGTCTGGCTCTTGTGTAGGACAGCCCTCCTTCCAAAACCATTTTGCATGCTTTGAGGAAGAGAAAGGGAAATTTCTGATAAGTAGGATGACTTCAGTCCCTTTGCAGTATTTTATGTCGTATCCCAAAACTGCTAATCCATCATTACTTGAGTAGTTGCAACAGGATAATTTATTCATGTCTGTTGTGTTCATGGGTATGCACCATTATTAAGGTATGAAAGTGACTATGCTGAACCAGAATGGTGTCTTAGATTTCCTGCTTTTTCCTTCTCTGTTTGGCTTTATTGGAAGTAGGGTGTAGGAGTGCTCCTTGTTTCTTTTGGAGTGGAAAGAGTAAGCTTTGAAAGGCCCCCATGGAGTAATGAAGGTATTGGATTTAATGAAGCATGGGAGCAGTAGGATGTTTCTGTCAATGTGAACAATTCCATCACAATGAAAAAGTGAAAAATACCATGTATTGTAGTTTAGTGGTGAGCTCAGATTAATCTCATTTGAGTTCTTAAAGTGTATGGAATTCCTGTAATGTTTGTGAAAGTTTGCATATTTTCGGTATTCATCTAGAGCAGGAAGAGGATGGATAGAAAGATGTGCAAGTAAGAGGGGCAGATAGGAAAAAGAGTTTGAGAGAGCCAAAGTTTGAGAATGGGGCAAGGAGGAGATTCATTGTTCTGGAAATGGCTGGTTTTGTAATGTCTTACAGAGAAGTAAGTAGAACCGGCATCATGACAGCAAAATGTTCCTGATAAGGCTTCTTCGATTGCTCCTTCTTATTGGTCATATAACTTGGTGTGACTTACTTTAATTACATTCAGTTCCTTCACTTTTGGAATTGGAAACGCAGAGGGGAGGAATAGCATTTTTCAGAAAGTAAAGGTTAAACAGAGACAAGCAGACAGATGTATAGAGTGTATTTTGTTGAAAGCTAACCAGTAAATAAGCAATGAGCTTGCATCTCCATTAAAACAGCTGAATGCTCTTCTGACCAGTTTTGTGGCAACTAACCATTGTGGGATCAGAACTGTAGCTTGCTTACATAAAGTCTGACATACTTTTAAAAAAGCATTGTTACATGTGATAATAAATTTTTTCAAAAATTTACTGATTTGAGAACCTAATAATCTTCTCTCTACTTAGAAGATTTGGAGTGGAGATAGAATTAAACCCCCAAAACTGCACCACAACAAAAAACAAACAAGCAACCCCTCAAAAAAGCTTTGGAGGGTAGAGGTGAAATTTGTTGGCAGTAGTATCTTAAAACAGAAGGACATAATGCTTTACTTCAGGGACTGGACAATTTTAAATAGAATGTAACACTGCATTTGAAAAATGACCCTTTGTTTTCAAGAAAATCCCTCAAACATTCTTACAGAAAAGACTTACATGTTGGTATATCCTAATACCAAATATTTGATATCTCAAAGTTTGAGAAATATATTTGTAGAACTTGTTGCACTAAGTTGAACAATATTTTTTGTCAAATAAATTAGTCAATAATAAGATTATGAAATTCCGGATGTATACATGGGGAAAGGGAATAATTATGCTGTCAATGGACAGTGTTTCAAATCTGTGTTAGCAAAATAATAAAATTTGCTTTATTGATGTAGGTTTAATATAGCATGTTCAACAGATTTAACTTGCAGTGGAAAAATACTGCTATTCAGATTTTAAAAATGACCTTGATTTTGCCTTAATATAGGTTTGAGCATTTTGACTCAAATGACCTTATTATTGTCTGTCTTAGATGCAATTGACTGTTTTAAGAGACTGAAATGCTAAGTGTTTTATAGTTAGCAGGGAAACACGAACCTACTCAAAACTAGTTTTGAAAAACCCCAAGTTTAACAGCTATTTTATACTAGTAATTTCAGTAAATTTGTATGATCTTTAATACGTAAATGTTTTATGTGTTTTACCCATGTGTGGGTTTTCATTCTTATGATAGTACAGTGGATTTTGTTACATTTTAAAAATTCTTTTGTAAGCATTTGATTCTGAGTGTGTTAAAAAATATACCTCTTAAGTGTCTTAAGATCACATCATTTTTCGTTTCTAATAAAAGAAATCTCTAAACTAGCAGGAGGTCAGCTGAACAGTTCACATTATCTTCTTTATAATGTGTGTTTTTGTATTTCCTAAGAAATTAATGGCAGTATTTCTGTCTGAGTTTCAAAGGGCAGTTGTTGTCTCCTGGCAGTGTAATAGTATGTTTAGGTACTATTTACCTAGCTCTTTCTGGCTGCGGTAGTTTCTGTCTGAATCTTCCCTTGACCCATGACTGATGTTGAACAAGTAAAGTAACTTTTGACTCAACAAGAGAGTCTGTAGGCAGCTCCAGAATGTGTGTGGGCAAACAGTTCTTGCAGCTGCTTATTACTGGGGTCTTAACATGAAAGAGTTCATAAACAAGTCCTGTTCATTTTTTTAAAGTCAGAATTTATGTATTTGATACAAATATTTTTAGACCTTTTATGAATGTTTATTTTATATGTGAACACCTCTGGCATTGTCATTTGTGATCAGTCTATTGAAGTAATCTTCTGCTAAATGTTAATGAAGTAATCCTCTAAGTATAGTGATGCCATTTATATTGAAGTCCAAACTAAAATTTTGTTGTAGATTATAGCTGTTGAGTTTTTCATCTTTTTTTATAAATTTCAGTAGTTTTAAGGTAAGATTTTTATGGATATTGCATTTTCAGAAGTTACCATGTATCATTTTTCTGCTGTATTTTAAATGAAGGGAAAAGGCAGAAAGCTCTTCATGCAGTAGCTTTGACGGTTCTGTTATATATTCAAGGAGTATTTGCATCTGCTGTAGTAAGTTATTGGAAGGAAAATTCTGCAAGAGTGGTATTTTTTTATATGCCAGTGTTTGTGCCTACCAGAGAAAGAGACAAATAACCTGCATGATATCTGAACTGAAATTCAAGAATAAGGTTTGCTTTGAAAACAACCGTGTTGCCTTAAGGCTTTATAAAAGCGTAAGTAATATCAATACTTGCAGTCTCCTTTTAAAGATAGAGCTAACAGATGATTAGATAGTAAGAATATGAAAAGTAAGAAAGGATAGTACTAGTGGAGGAGGAGGGGATTGGTGTACAGGGGTTGGTGCACAAGTGAACACAGAAATAGAGTAGCTGATGAGGTTATTTTTATTCTTAAAGGTGAGTTCAAAAATGCTTCTGAAGTGTATTTACATTAATAAATAATGACAGATGGAAATAAAATTAGATAATTATGGAAAAACAGAGCATTCAAGCTTTCTTTGAATGTAGACTTCATTTATGTAGCTTGGTAGTTTCATTATATTTCTCTTGAAGCGCACAATAATTTGTCCTTTATCAGTTTAAAGAATTATATTTCCAAGACTGCAGATGCTGATGCAGTATGCAAAAGAAAGGAAGTGTTGTTTTTTTTTCCCTAGCTAGTGCCACTGTTGCTTTCACTTGTGTGTAGAATAGGAGTTAAAGTTTTGGTGTGGTAATTTGTTTTTCAAAACTCCTGTGGGAGACACATAGGTTGCTTACACTGCAGCCAGCCATTTGTTTTCATCTCCAGACAGATGTGTGTTGTAGAAAGTGGTACCCACAACTGAAAGCTTCTGTGGTTAGTATCATTTTAAAACAAGATAAGATTTAAAATCAGTCATTATGGAGGGACTATATAAAAATTAAAAGTCCTTTGCTTTGTTTCAATATGAGGCTGAAAACCAAGTGCAAATAAATTGCATAGACTGTAAAAAAAACAGTATTGTATTTTATTTGATAAGAATTAATGACAAGCAAAGTGTCAAGGAGCATCAAAGGCTGTCTACTTGAGAAGGTAAGGCAGGCTGGAAAGTGAGGGTGACCCCAGCAGGGACAGTGCCCTTACTGACTAGGGCAAGAGCCAGAACCAGGGCTG
The DNA here is from genome assembly GCA_034509185.1 of Euphonia xanthogaster. NCBI lineage: Eukaryota > Metazoa > Chordata > Aves > Passeriformes > Fringillidae > Euphonia > Euphonia xanthogaster. The sequence continues at coordinate 57,315,719 of JAYDZK010000128.1, read as the reverse complement.
GAGATGGGTACACCTAATGATGCCACTTCAGCAAGGGCTGAAGACCCAGAGTTGAGCTTTAAAATGGAACTCCAGGGCCACAGGCAGGGGATGTTCATGGAGGCCCTGTATGAGGCTGGTCTTCTCTGCATGTAACTCAGTAGTCAAAAATTTATGGAAGTATCATGGAGGTTTTTCTCCTCAGAGCTGTACAAGAACCATGGGGGCTGACAGATCAAGTAGTGTGACTAAGGTGTGTGACATGGAGTGTAGCTAAGGTACATGATAACTGAGGAATGGCAACAGTTCAAAGGGGAATTGAGGACAAAAGCTTAGTGTCAGAAAGGAAATTGAAGAGAAAGGTAGCTGAGACAAGGCGAAGTTCACAAATCAAGTGTGAAATTAAATAATGCAAAATAATATTACCTATATTATCCCATTCTCATCTAGAACAACTCCTAAGAGTATACAGTTTTGAAAAGAAACCTGTATGTCATGTTCCATTTGTAAAGCATTTGGCTTTCTCTAGCTGTCTTGTACTACTAATGTTAATATATAGCTCTTAAATACAGTTTGTCATAGCTGCCCAGCAGCTAAGGCTTACTTACCAAATAGCTTATTTGACTTTCACGAACCATTATAAACCAAGATGTCGTTTTCAAGTAACACTTTAAAGGATTCCTTTTCGTGTTGTACTTTATGGTTCAAGTGTTTGAGAGCATTAAATGAGAAAGAAGTTGCCTTTTATTTTTTTATTTATATACATATATATATATATATATATGTATGTATGTATGTATATGTATGTGTATATATATATATATATATATGCCGATATATATGCTTTGTTTTATAGGCCTTAGATTATTAGAATAAGAATTAATTAAGCCGGTAAATGCAGTCAGATTGGAGGGCTAAATCAATAGGAGTGGATAGGGGTGAAATACAGGACCATGCTATGCAAACAGAGAGGAATCTTTACTCTGTTTTTCTGTTTAATGTTAACATGATTCAAAGGCTCTTTTTCAAAATCCACAAAATAAGACAGAGGTGGGATGTGGGACATTAGTTTCATTCCTCACAGTTTTGAAATGAAACTCTTTGACTTTTGTTGTTCCTTCTATAAAGAGCGCACAGTTTTTAGTTTTGTCAAGTTCTATGAATGCCTGAATATGTGTGTGGGGGGAGTTTGACATTTAGAAAGCACAAACAAAGCAGATGTGTCACCTAGGTATTTTATCTTTACACCCTACACAGCTTTTCTCTCTTCTTTTTTTTAACTTTATTAGGCTTTCTAACTAGAGAATGTAAATTTAGTTGATAGTTGTTATGGGCTACATAAACATTTCTAGTATTATATGTCTTCCAACTAACTTGCCTTAAAAAGTTTCTAGTTCTCAGCAGCCTGCTGCTTTCAGATTGTAAACTGAGGTTAATTCCTAAGATTAGGTGTTCCAGTTTGGAGAGTAGTGTGTAATGAAATGCTTTATTAGCAGCTGTACAGGTGGCAGTAATTCAGAGTTCCTGTGACCTGATAGCTGTTGGACATCTTACAAATTACGTATTATATTGCTCTAAATGTAGTATACCTGGTCTCCTTTCATAATGGGTTCTTTTATTTCTGCAACAAAAATGTTTAAATAATTTTGAGTAATTTTGTTCTTAACATGTTAAGCCCCTCTCTTAAAAGTGTTTCTAATCTGTTTTCTGTAATCTGTCAGAGACCACTGGTGTGCTCTGAGTCATGTGCATGTGAGGGTCAAGGAGCACTGACATGACATTTTTTAGAAGTTTAGTTGCAAGTAATGACTCAGTTTGCATCTAAGCACTTCAAGAAACGTTTTGATACCAGCCTGGGACTTGCAGAGAACTGTTTCAGGATGTGCAGCTGTGGCTTGCAAGTGCACTGCCTTGAACCTTCAGGCTAGCTCTGTGGATTTTTGGCTGAACTTTTCCTCAGCTCAAGCTGTTTGCATTATGCATATGCTTACACTCAAAATCTCAAAATACACCAGCTCTGCAGGAGTGGCAGAGGAGTGGCTGAGGCAGCCAGGACATGCTGTCTGCCTCATGTGGAGCCTTCTGAAGGACTGGTCTTTGTTGTGCACCCAGTCATGTCACCTCAGTTAGCTGGCTGCTCAAATGGGCCCTGTTTGAGTCAGGGAAAGTGCAGGTATGGTACCAGGTCAGAGCTAACCTTCTTATTATGTCTTGACTGCAAGAAAGCTGATTAAATGAAGAAAACTGGTGGTGGGCAATTCATGTCTTCACAGAACTGACTTGTGTCCTGAGGAATTCACTGGGCTGCAGGGGTGGATATAGTGCTCTGGCTGGTCCTATGGTAGTTCTGGAAGGACCATTTCTTTACATTGTCAGTGGTTCAGCTGATACTTGTTTGAATATAGTAGGTCAACAGCATTTTCTCACCTGTGGGATAATTAAAGTAGAATCTAAAATAACTAAAATTTTATTATTTTCTATGTGATGACATATTCATTACTTGAAAATTTTGCCAATTTGAAAGAATTATAGAGTATTCTGGGTTGGAAGGGATCCACAAGTATCACTGAGTCCAGCTCCTGGCCCTGATCAGGAGGGATCACACCAAGTGCCTGAGTGCCTTGTCCAAATACTTCTTGAGGTCTGTCTCACTTGGTTCTGTGACCACTTCCCTGGGGAGCCTGTTCCAGTGCCCAGCACCCCCTCTGTGTGAGGAACCTTTTCCTGATACCTAACCTAAACCTTCCCTGACACAGCTTCATGTTGTTCCCTCAAGTACTGTCACCACAGAGAAGAGATCATTGCCTGCCCTCCATGTCCCCTCACAAGGAAGTTGCAGACTGCAATGTAGTCTCTCTTCATTCTCCCCCAGGCTGGACAGACCAAGCTGCTTCTCATGTGGCTTCCCTTCAAGACCCTTCAACACCTCCTTGGCCCTCCTGTGGGCATTCTCTAATAGCTTTATGACCTTCTTATAATGTGGCACCCAAAAGTGCCCCCAGCACTTGAGGTGAGGCTGCCCCAGAGCAGAGCAGAGCGGGACAATCCCCTCCCTTGCCTGGCTGGTGATGCTGTCCCTGATGCCCCCAGGACACGCTTGGCCCTCCTGGCTGCCAGGGCACTGCTGGCTCCTGTTCAACTTGCCATGGACCAGAAAACTCCAGAGCCCTTTCCATGGCATTGCTGTCCATCATTCCCCAATCTGACCATACATCCACAGTTGGTGCATCCTAGGTGCAGAATCCAGCATTTTCCCTTGTTAAACTTCATATAGTTGGTTGTTAGCCAGTTCTTCATTATTCATTAAAGTCTCCCTTCCCTTGTCATAAAAGGAATTCAGTTTTGCTAAGCAGGATGTGCCTCTCATAAAGCTGTGCTGGCTGTGACCAGTGACTGAACTGTCTTTCAGTTGTTTTTCAAAACTTGCCAGAATAATCTTCTCCATACTTCACAACGTACTGAAGAGAGATTGACAGGTCTGTAGTTTCCAAGGTCATTGTTCTTGCCTTTCTTGAAAACTGGGACAATATTCACTAGCTTCCAGTCTAGTGAAACCTCTCCAGACACCCAAGACCATTCAAAATCACTGAGAGAACTTGGAGACAACATCAGCCGGATTTAGGAAGTCTTGAATTAATCCCATCAGGCCCCATAGATTTATAGGAATCCAGCTCAAGCAGCTTGCAGTAAATGACAAAACTGGAAAGAATAAAAATAAAAACAATAGGAAAGTAGATTTCCTTGCATTCTGGTACTTTCCACTTGTGATCTGTACACAATTTCTAATTTAGACTTGCTAGGTAACCAGACGTAATTATCTCGCAATACTTTTGGCTCCATTTTTACCAAAAAAAAAAAAAAAAAAAAAAAAAGAAGCAATACCTCCAAATTTAATAGAAACTTTTGAGGAGAAAATTCATTCTCATGGAACATGATATTGCAAAAAGGACAGCCATGTACCTTGCTTGTCATTACAGTAGAAGGATGCAAAGGTGATTTTTTTGCAACAGGTTGAAACAGTGATTATCAATAGTACAGCGGTATGTCACAACAACAGATCATTTTCTCTTTATCACTCTTCTAAAAAAGTGACTAAAATGAGTGTCTCTAAAGTAATTCCTATGACTTCTGTCCTAAAAATTTTTGTAAAATATCCGTATCAGCATGATTTGCTGAGCACAGCAGAGACTCTTAAGAGCTTGAATCCTCTCTGAGCCTGCCAAATTAGGCCACCTTACTTGAGTACTCCAGTAAGAAAGATCTGGTCTTACTGAAAAGCTCAGAGAAGGATCATAGTACTTTTTTTTTTCATGCTTTGCATCATTTTGTCTAGAATATCTTGACTAAGTAACTTTATGAATAATCTTTATGAAAGTTTTGTTTTTCTAACTTGCTAGGCAATTGCCAAAATGTTCAACTGTTCTAAGTCAAATGAAATAGGTAAAATCTGCACAGGGTTGGAGCTATTCACTATTTGGTTGTTTAGGTCACTTCTTCTTCCCAGCTCTTATTCTGTACCAAAAGATAAAATGAGCTTTGCAAATTTCAAGACTGCTGCATGTGTCAGAGACTCCACAAAACCAGCAGGAATCTACCCTGTGTCTGTGTCAGCAGCCATGGGATTGGAAAGACAAATGTTGTCATAACCTCCACCCACTGGAATCTGGTTGTTGGTTTAGTTAACACATCCTCTGGCTATTTGAACTGGTCACCCAAGAAGTCAACAGTAAGCTAAGTTGTCATGCATTCCTTATTAGTCATTTCCTCCCACAGCTGGATCTTCTGCATTCATGTTTACAAACCAGCTGAAATCTTGTTTGTGCTTCGAGGATGAACTGAAGACATTAGAAGAGTATCTGCAACTCTGCAAACTAAGATTTAGGTTCTGCCATACAAGCAGACTCCACCAACTTTCTGTTTGCCAACTGTCTTGCTGCTCTTGAATTGCATGAGTTCTGCAGTATCTCAGATTTATTTTTTTTTCTGGGGAGGGGGGTTTATTTGTTTGTTTGTTTGTTTGTTTGTTTGTTTGTCTGGGGATTTTTTTAAGGGGAAGAGGCATAGAGAAGGACACAGACATCACATCCTCTGAACCCTTCTATGTAAGTACCCAGGGAGGAATTTCAGCTATTTTCAATGAAGAAAATGCTTGAATTTTTTCCACTTAATGTGGTAGCACTGAGCAGTTGTGTTTGTACACATAAAGAAAGATGCACATATAATTACTTTTAAAAAATTTAATTAAACAGCTATTTCTGAACAATTTTTCCAGCTAACTGGGCAACATTGAGACCTTGAGTTGACATAACTGCTTACTCTTGTTTATTTTTACAGAACAGAATAAACATTCATTCTATCTATTTAGGAATTTCTTCACTTTACTGAATGCAGAACAGGCAGAGAACAAGAGATAAGAAAAATGAGCATGATACAAAGGAGAAATCGGGACAAGTTCTAGTTAAATCCAGCTCATTGTGAATGATATTTCTCCTGACTTACTGCATTTCCTGACAAAATTATTCTTTCTCTTCCCTCTGAAGTGTTACCTACCCTCATCCTGCCACATCTCACTTGTGTGTCAGCCTTTCTCAAAACAGAGAAGACTTAATCTTTCCTCTTTCTTTTCCCTCAAGTATTCTCACTGGAATATTCTATCTGGATATTGACATTAAAGAAATATTAGCCGTATTAAAAATTGCCTGGAGAGAGCATAGAACTGGCTGGAGAAAAGCAGAATAGATTTTCATTAAAACAAAAGCAGAAATAAATAAGTATGTCCAACAGGTGAATTTTGTTATTCTACCCTGAAACGCACACTGTTTATACACTAGTCAGAATAATTTTATGAATATGTCCTTTGCATATTTAAAATCATTCTCTCTAATTAACGAATATCTAATCACCATCTTTTTGGAGAAGTGCTTGTATTCTATGTTTATTTTTTGTGACATCCCATTTGTGACAAATTAGTAAAAAAATACGGGAGCTATGAAGGTCAAACATGAGACGGAACAATCAAATCTAAGATTCACAGCCTTCTCTCTACAGCCCCCACCCCAACCCCATCATTCAGATTTACCATTAACAGGTTCTATAAGCAAAGCAATGCTATAAGCAAATAGATGCACACAAGCTCCTACCACTACCCAGTCTCCAAGGCCAGGACCCAACCACCAGCAAATTGAAGATAAGGTTTCTCTAACTATCATTGGGAAATTTCATGGATTTAGCAGAAAAGTGACATTTCAAGATATTACTTTATGCTAAAGCTCTAGAAAAGTCTTCCACAAGACTCTAACGCAGTTTTAACTTTATAAGAGAGCCAATTGACTTTTAAGGGTCACAGAGATGAAAAGTCATTCCGGAAAGTTTTCTAAAATGGTGAAAATTCTTATATAATGTTTAATGGTTTTACTACCAGGCCTCTTAAGTATTTTTTAATTAATAAGAAGTTAAATGGAAAATAATCCCATTGCTTGTATTAACAGAATTGCAGCAAAATAGATGCCAGTTTCATCTATACATATTATGAAATAAGAACATTTTGCAAAAATGTCCTATTGCTTTGTCAGGATGAGAACTATTTCCTCAGAAGTCATCTCAGAGCAGCCATTTTTTTAATCCAGATAAAACTTGTCTTGAACCAAGCAAATCTATATTATTCAGCTATTACACCACTAATATGAAGACAAATTAACTGCTTTACACTGAATGCTTTCTCATGTGCTTGTTGTCAGCAATAAAATATCACAGCAGAAAAATGTGTCTACTAGCACTAAAAAAATTTTCACCTTGACAATAGAGGGTTGCATTCTCACAAAGGACTTTGCAAAAATTCACATTTGTGCTGATGTTTTACAGCCCCTGATGCTGCTTCTGCTGATGTCCCCAGGCAGTTACCTTTCTTATGGTCCACTGTATGATTGGGCTTATTTCCAAGAACTGATACAAACTAAGTCGTGGGATCAACTATTTAGCCAGCAGATGAAAACAAGCAGAAGGAGGAGGGATATATGGATTCCAATCTCTGGTTATAAGCACATCCTTCCTGTCATCAATATCCGCATTCCATTAACGTATGGTTTCAATTCTGCCTTTGCGATGTGGTTCAAGCACAATAGTCAAAGCATATATGTTCCAGTCAAGCACATTTCACTTTATATTAAATCAAGTGAGAAGGGATACCATAGCAGTTTCTGTGAAAGCTCTAGCTGTTAGTAACCTGCTGCTCCTAATCATTTTCAATGGTACTGCAAAGCTTTTCCATTACGTAAGAGCAAATGCAACCTCTGATAAAATATTATGGATAATATCCATGAAAAATAAGATGCACTCCAAAATGATTATGGTTTTCATTATTTATCTAGTTGTTTAAAATTTACATTAGTTAAAATATTACTCTGTCAAAAACTTGTTTGAAAGAGCACAAAATGAGAAAAGAAACCTAAAAGAGAACAATTAATCATTAATAAATCAAAATCTCTACATAAGTTCCTCTATTTCCATATCATGTGCACTGCATCCAGGTTCATGGCCTGCAAATAGCCTTAGGAAAATGTTTGGAATGTGAACTGATACTGAAAAGAAAATGAGGAATCTATTTAAAAGGTATTCGAAGGTATATAAGCTATACTGTGGCTTGAATTGCTGGGATCAGCTCTAGGGTATGCACTAGAGCCCCAGTGTCTGTGATACAAGTGTCAGTACAGTGCACATGCAGACACCTACATATAACCACATAAATCTAGGTGTCTCAATCTGAAAGAAGAATTCAACATTAAAGGTTTTATGAGGCAGCTTTAATTAACCTGGAGATGCATCAAATAGATGTCTTTATTTATGTCAGCATAAATGCTGACAATATATAATCCTAGAAACATTTACAGAGCCCGCCAGGAGTACTGGAAGGTAAGTTTACTGCTTATATTAATTTTCCAACATCAGGGAATCGGATATTTTTGCAGAGCATTGCACCACCACATGCACATATAACTGTCACCAAGTATGAGCTGAATCATACCCAGGGACTAGATCTGCTTGATTTTTTTCATGCCTGAAGTTTATGACACTCGCACAACCCATGAACAAGGAAGTACAATCACCTTGATCTGCAGCTCTAGTATCTTTTCTAAGACTTAAACATTCTTGATTAATGTGTAAAATTTCAGTAGAAATTTGATCAGAATCATTATTATAACCGAATGATTCCTGAACTTTGCATTAAATTTGTAATTATTTGTGAACGCATTAGACTACTACACACCAGCCTCTACTTTCAGACAACTTACATTCCACTGTGAAAAAAAGATTGATACAGTTTGAATAACAGACAATTTCTCTTATGATGATGGGAATTACTGAAGACAAGACAATTTTAATGTTGGGGAAGAACAGTAGCATGCCACCTGTACCTCTGATCCATCCCCAATCTCTGTTATCTTTTCTGAGGCTTCCCATGACTTCTGGAAAATTT
>JAYDZK010000128.1:56691539-56704308 GCA_034509185.1 Euphonia xanthogaster | reverse complement strand
CGATCTATCACTCGGCTCCTTCTCCCTGCCTCGGTAATGGGGCTGGGGCAACTTCACAGAATCACAGCTTCACAGACTCAATTAGGTGGGAAAAGTCCTCTGAGACCATCAAGTCCAGCCTATAACCTAGCCACCACCATGTCAACTAGACCGGGGCACTAAGTCCATAGCATCCAACCCATTTTTAAACACCGCCAGGGATGGTGACTCCACCACCTTCCTGGGCAGCCCATTCCAATGTCTAATCACCCTTTTTGTGTAGAAATTCCTTCTCTTGTCCAACCTAAACCTTATGGCTTGAGGCTATTTCCTCTTGTCCTGGCACTGGCTGCCTGGAAGAAGGGACCGACCCCCACCTGGGCACAGCCTCCTTCAAGGCACTTGTAGAAACAGCTCCAACTCCCTCAGCCGCTCCTCGCAGAATTTGTGCTCCAGACCCTTCACCAGCTTTGCTGCCATTCCCTGCCGTCTCCTCAGCACATGCTACACAAACCCCCTCACGCCTCACGTCAGCGGCTTCCCACCGCCACTTCGCCTGCTGAGGAGCTGGGCACCACCGCACAGGCAGCGAGGTCTGGGGGACAGTGCCGCTCTGAGGCACCCAAGCCAGGCTGTCTGAAACTGAGGGCTGAATGCAGTGCCGTTTTGTCAGACGAGACCGAGCAAACGGCATCGCAGCCCTGTACACAGTGTCCTCCAACGCAGGTCCCCAAACCCAAAAGAGAACAAAACCGCACCGTTTCACCACCATCTTACACTACCAGATTCCAAAAATAACCTGCTGTCATTTGCTTTTACGTGACAGGCAAAGTTGTAGGAGAAGGTGGAGAATCGCTTAATGCCAGGAGATGAGTTGTTTATGCATGTGCTTTATGGAGTTCCCATGTCGGAGGGACAGTACACAAACTTAGGCACCCGCTTCATCTGAGAAAACCTGAGCACAAATTCGATAGGAGAAAAGCAAAACAGGTTTTTTTGAAAGATAGAGTTTAATTAAATCGAAAGAGGTAAAAAGAGAAGAGTTACTGGAACATGTAACACGTCTTTTTTTCAATGTGAGTTCATAACCATTCTTTTTCAGTCCTTGTCATAGTGTCAAAATTCGGGGTGTCACCACCTAGGTTTTCAAGAGACAGATGCAGGCAGACACACAGTATGTAAAAGAGCACATTTTCCTATTTCTAACCTTTGGATTATAGAAACAGCATTAAAAATGTTCTTTTCTAAGACTGAGAAACTGAGTACTACTTTTTAAAATATGCTGAAAGTATTCTTCACTTTCTCACTGTTTCTGGAAACCAGGAGAGATTTTGCTAAATTTTACAGTGGAAAAAAATTATTGAAACCAATAAAAAATTTCTTCTGCAAAAAGCTTCTCATACAATTTCTTATTTCCTACCTAATTCTACTTTGCAGCAGCATGCTTCACATCTGCAGAAAAAAACACCATGTAAACAAGATGATGGAGGACTATATTGATGCATGTGTAATAAGCAATAATTAAATATCTGTTGATGGAGTTTTTCCAAAACAAAGTAAAACTATTCCAAAAACCTGCCACCTTATTACCTCCCTTTGTGCTGGTAAGGACACAGCTAAGCACATCCAGCATACAAAGTGGCTGGGTCACTCAGCACCTTCTTAATGCTTTCCGTAAAACAAACAGCACACAAGGCGCTGCTAGCATAGCTTCACAAAGGATTGCTTGCAATGCTTCAGTTGCTCGTTTAACTGAATGTGATTTTTTTTTCCTACGAGACTTCAACGTTTAACGAGCGCGGCCAAATATCGTCACCCTGCCTAACAGCAGACTCCGGCATGCGCTGCAAAGCCAGCTCGTTTGAACACTCAATAAATCAGCAACACTCAAGCGAAGTGTATTGAACTGTTACCTATCAGACCAGTGTTTGAGGCTCTTGACAAACCTTTTTCTCACACTAAAAAGTTCCTTTCAGATGAGAAACCCTGTAACCGTGCAGTTTGTTTGACAGTGGGAGGAAAGAGATTGCAGTTGAGAACTTTATGGCTGTAAACTGGAATAAAAGTCAAAAGTCTTTCAAAGTCAATGATGTTTTGAGTACGTGAATTAGAATTAGGATTAATTAATTCTGAGCAATTCATTAAAGAGTAAATAATATGACCCACTGCAACTAGTGTTACAAGCAGTGATTCCTACCTGTGAATCTTCAACTCATGCATGCACACATGCACCATTAATGGATTATAATAAAAGATCTGGAGGTTTTTCTATAAAATTTTTACTGAACACTGATTAGCAATGGGATATATTCCAAAATACTACATTTGGTAGCAGCCCTAAGGTAAGTAGCTCCCTAGGTGAAGTCAGTGGTAAATAAAAAGAAGCAGGACTGCCACGGGGAACTCTGAACTAAATTTAAACAGAGATTTGTTTCGTACACAGCTAAGTGTATAGTTTCTATAATGCTTCCAGCCTCTCACTGATATGTCTACAAAGTGAAATGAAGTCATCTGGGTTAAGTGTCTTCGTTTCTTTCCCACCATGGATTCATTTTAGGCTCCTCGTTGTGGAACCTATACAGCCAACTGCGCAGTTATTTCATTAATTACTAGAAACGCGGCTAAAATTTTGTAGCTCACTGCAAAAATACTCCCAAACTGATATGTAAGAAACCATGTAGTTTGTCCTCACTGACAGCAGATGGTGCTGATATGTTGTGCCTGGTACTTCTTTGAAAGCTGGTATTCAGGTTATTAATACCATGGTAACATCGCTTTTTCTCCTCCTTTATCCCTAAGGTCTTTTACTATAAAGTTGCTGTCATCACCATGTGTCAGAATTTATCGAGATAAAAGACAAGTTTGTAATTTGAAGGTGAGGTTTGGACGTCAGCAGCAATACTCACAACAATTAAGCACTGTCTGAAAAAAACACGTTTTAGGAAAAGCTGGATTCATCACATCCAGGCTGCTGAACAAGGACCACTAACACTTTTAGGACCCAAGCCTTTCATGGTATCAAAATGAGGGTGCTCTTGCCGAATGATTGCTGACAAGACGTGGTGGCAGCTTACACCAGATCCTGGCAAGCAGGGAGATCTAAAGAGCTGGTCACGGAACATTGCCCTAAAAGCAGTAGATGGCAGATTGTGTCCATGACAGAGAAAGAGAGAAGTGAACAAAAATAGTGTTTTAGGTAAGTTTTTAGGAAACTTTTACTTAAATAAAGGCCTACTTTGAGAAACCTAACTAGCTAACCAATTGTGTTAAGAAAAAGATTATCGTTTAAGAGTGTGAGGGGTCTGATTAAGATTTACCACCAGTTTGAGTTTTGAAATAGGTGGGGAAAAAAAGTTGAACATACAGAGGTGAAAATTTGTTTCCATTTTGCAGTTTCAATCAAGAGAGACTTCTAGGAACCAAGGCCTTCAATTTCCTGCCAGAGCAAAAAAACTATGTCCTAGCTTTGTTAAGTGCTCACTGAGCAGAGATCCTGAGATATGGATACGTCTTAACTTTTCTTCCTGTATTCCTTCACTGTTCTCTCTAGATTTTCAGCCAGTATACCAGAAAAATCCCAATCTTGTTGCCTGCTCAGTGCTTAAGCTCTTCTGAGTGGGTTAGAGGAACAGTTCTCACAGCATTGGGTCTTTCTAAAAGTGGCTGACAGTTGTACTGGATAGTGGTTCTCATTTATTAAAGGGGGTTTTGACCCTCAAGTATTTCTACCTGCAACAGAAAGCAAAGCAAGCAAGGGGAAGGAAGGAATCAGGAAAGAAATGGGGACTCAATTCATGTGGCTGTTCTCATCACATTATTTCACACTGCAGTGAGCAGCTGTTGTTTAGACTCCAGAATGAAATATTGTTGACCAGGTAACTGGAATATTCTGGCAATGAACTCAAAGCTTCCTTTTAGCTGTAGAAAGAACTCAAAGCTTCATTTTAGCTGTACAAAGGAGAGGTAATTAAGAGGACAAGAGGAGGAAATAGTTTCTGCTTCTTTGCTGGGACTTTCATTAAAACCAGCAATTACCATCTCAGTCTAATGCTCTGCTCATTAGAAATCTCCCATCACATTTTTATCTTTGCCTGCACAGTAAAAGTGATTGTGAACATGAGGGGAGTGAGCTCTAGAAATAACTATCCACTATTACTCTTCAGATGAACCCCAATACTCAAACATGAAGAAAAACTACATTTCCTATGCAAACAAGTGAGAAAATAAAGAAAAAAACCCTGTAACTGTTACTTGTGTGCTGCATTCTGTCACAGTAAGAATGCATTATGTGCATAGACTGGCATATAAAAGATTGGATATTGGCTATATACAAATTTTTCTGACTTTTGCCCATTTGTGCTACATTTTTGCCTGCATCTAAACCTCTTTTATTTCTGACACTAAATTTAGCAACAATCCTGGCTGGCAAGCATATGAGAGCTTGCTCTATTTAGCTCAGGGAGGAATTTGTCACCTGTTACTTTCTGGTTTTATTGGTTTAAAAAGAGAGAGATGGAAACAAAAAATGACAAGAAAACCAGGGCACCAAGGGATAAATGCATTTTGATAAATTATATTAATTTTCACGTAACACACAGTTGACTCCTAGGATTTTCAGTTTTAATGTGACCTTCATCTTTCATAAAACAATAGTCTATTTCTTCATCAGCACACTACAGTAATTTCCTTGTTTTGCTTTTCCATGGACAGATCAAAAGCTGTCCTGCTAAGTCATCCATCCCAGGCCTTTCTGCTGAGTTTCACTCCTCAACATGTTCTCCCTTTTTTTGTGCATGCTACTAATCCATTTCAGCACGCCACTACTGCAGTCTAAGTCAAGGCTTATGACATACTGGGATCCCATACTGGCATTAGAGGGTGCATACAAGGTAAAACTACATTTTGTTTAGCCTTGGATAAACACCAACTGAACAAAAGAACCTCTGGGTTCATTGCTAGCTGCCAACTGTGTGGCTAAAAAATGTTTCATTCTGGAATCCTGAGAGTCTGGATTAATAAACTGCCAAAATAGCACTCAGACATGGTTCTTTCCAGAGATTCCCTAGCAGCTTCTATTGATAGCACAATACTTATTTCTACATTACTAGTACCAAACTTCTGTATGTTGTTGTACAGTTAAGTATTGCAAAAAGTAATTATGAATTGCAACTATATCAATATGAATATATGAATCCAAATAATTATGAATTGCAACTATATCCAAGGCTTCAGGCACCTGCTGTAGGTTATTCCTCTCATGTTGTCTTGGGCACAGAGCTAGGTTTCTAACATTCTTTCCTGGATAAAGGTAATTCACTATACAACTTAAAAAACACTGTCATCTCTCAATGCAAGTATGTTTCATTCAAGAAATTGCTGACAGGTTCAGCTTCAACACCTGTGAGCTCCTGAAATTCTGTTGTATCTCCATGATTTGCCATGGAAATAAGTCCCTGGTTTCACTTCCGAAGACTAATATTTAGGGAATCGTGTCAAACTGTATTTTCAATATATTGAATGCACAATCTAACTTTTTATAGTTGAATGCACAATCTAACTTTTCAGTTAAAATGTTTTTACATTTGTTTTTCTGTTTCACTCTTTCAAAACTGATCATTTACAATCATCAGATCAAAATAGATCTTTACAATATACAAATTTACAAAGATAATATCCCTCACCTCCTTATTGAGATAAGGACTTCAGCAAACCAGGTGTGCAATTTTTAGATGACAGAGGTTAAGTCATACTCTCTGCGCTTATAAACTTAATGTCAAAGAAACCCAATTTGTACCTCACTCTGTACAGGTCATCTATTTCAACTCTTCCACCTACTCTTCCACTTTTTTAGCCTCTAAAACCCTTCCTTGATATTCAGGGTGTAAGTATAGGTCAAATAATCTCTGTCAACCAACAATTTGTAAAATCCCTTCCCCTCACAAGAGATAAAAATCCATTCCAGCTCCTCTCAGAGACACTGTGAGTCTCTAGTCCTGCAAGGACCTTGGAACTGCTGGATTCCTGAACCCACTCAAAGGCCCACTGAGACAAAGGAGACTGTGAATTTCACCTGGAGATACAAATTTGATCACAAAATTAAAAAGAGAGGAGCACACTACAAACATACGAAAAATGGAACTACACTAGAGACGATCAGACCAAAGAAGAATAAAATGGCATATTTTTTTTTCATAAATATCTCGGTATCTGTTTTATTAATAACACCTTTCACATAAAGAGGCCAGTGTGAGAGATTCAGCTACTGAATTTTACCCTCATCTCTTCCTTTCCCGTTTGTTTCGTTGGCATCCACTTGCTCTGCACTGCACTCCCCAGAATACCCTGAAGTATGTGTTGCCCATTGCTCCAATCTTTGCTTCAATCATGTGAAAGCATATTTGATAATTCTAGTTAGACTTTTGAAAAATGGTGTATAGAAGTGCTGGCTGCCTACCTCTTATCACCTAATGCACCCGTCCCTAGGGCACCAACCAATTGCAGAGAAAATAATACGAAGGAATTTCCTGAGAGAAAAAAGACCTTATTTAGGGCTATTTGAAAGCTGAGCTGTGGTGTGTCATGGGTTCAGTAGTGATTTTTTAGCACTCTTCACCACTCACCTTGAAAAATTATGCAAAAAGTCCCAAGGCCAGAACCTGTTGGAACTCAAACTGAAATATGTTAGGGAAACTCCTTCACCTTTCTCTGCCTGAGATCCACCTGAGTTAGGGAATTACAAAGATACAAATCTTTAGTGACAGGCAGAGAAAGCCCATTAGATCACAAACCTTCAGATCACATGACATTAAAAAAGAATGATTTCTGGTGAGGTCATGAACTACAACAAGCTTTTGAACAAATGAAACAGGAGATTGTTCATGGAGTAGCCCCTGGGCCAGTCAGGACAGGATAAGATATGAAAAATGTGCTCTACACTGCAGTCAGGCAAAATGGTCTTTCCTGGAGTCCCAGTGAAATGTATCCAGGAGATTCAGGGATGAGCCCTGGAGTTCTGGAGTTAGGGATGCAAAGGATCTGAGGCTTTCTACATCCCAGCTGAAAAAGAGATCCTTGCAGCTTATGATGAGATTTGAGCTGCCTCAGAAGTGACTGGTACCAAAGCACAGCATCTTCTGGCATCCTGATTGCCAGTGCTGGACTGGATGTTCAAAGGGAATGTGCCTTCCATGCATCATGGCACCAGTGCTATGTGGAATGAATGGATTGCTCTGATCACCCAGTGAGCTCAAATAGGAAACCAAATCACCCAGGGATCTCAGAAGTCATCACAAACAGGCCTGAAGGTGAAACTTCTGGATTATCATCACTAGAGGAGTAAAAGTTTGCACATGCTGAGGAGGTCCTACACTACAATCAGCAGCCAGAAAATGAAAAGCAATGCACTCTCTTCACTGATGTTTCCTGATGTATTGTAGGGACAAATTGAAAGTGGAAAGGTGCTCTATGGAGTTCTACACTATTGAGGCCCAAGGTGGATCCCGTCAGTTCACAAAGCTGAAAGCTGTCCAGCTGGCTTTAGAGATCACTGAATGAGAGAAATGGCCAGTGTTCTACCTCTACACTTAGTTGCCAATGGTGGCAAATGCTCTGTAGGGGTAGCTGGAGCAATGGAAGAAGACCAATTGGCAGTGCAAGGGGAAACCTGTCTGGCTGCAGAAGTGTGGCACCTCTGCCCAGGTGGAGAAGTTGGCTGTAATCATGTAGGTCCACAATACCCAAGAGCTGGGCTACTGAAGAATGTCAAAACAATGGAAAAGTGGATTGAGCTGACAGGTTGCAGTGTCTCAGGTGGGTCTGGGCTGGCAAGACATGGGTGCATAATTTCTGCCTCAATGTACCTGTGATGCCCCAGGTCACCAGGGAAGAGATGCAACATCCAGATGGGCTTGTGACTGATGGCTGGACTTAACCATGGACACTCCCTGGTTATCCCAGACTATGGCAGATTGGTTACATCACACTACCACAAACCCACCAAGGCAAGCTTTATGTGTTTACAGTGGAAACAACCAGTGGATGGCCCTTAGGGAAGACATTTTGGATTAGTCCTGCCTCAAGCAAAGGCAAATACATCTATGGGATTGTTTTTGCTCAAGGACATGGATGCACTTGGTGGGTATGCAGAAGGACAAAAGCATGATGTGTGCCTTAAGGAGGTTTGATTTTTGGGGGAGAACAGTCTGTAATACTGAATTGTGTAATATTGGTTGCAGAATGATACTGCCACTGTATGCCGTAACTACCATGGGGCACAAGGATGGACTGCTCCAGGTGCACCAATTGTGAGCTGATGCAGCCAACAGCACACAAGCCCTCCTGCTCTGGAAGATGTCTAGAGAGGGTAAAACACACAATCATGGGCTACATGAACTCTACAGACATCTGAAGGGACAGCCATTGACTACAGAAATAATACCTCTGCATGTACACTTTTATCTCTGTATCTACGTAGATGTGTGTATACATATATATATGTATATGCCAGAGCCATGTGGGTCTCTCTGTCAGAGCCATGCAGGTGTGCCTAAGTTTTTATCTGCCAGGTAGAGGGAAGTAAGGGATTCTCACATCCAAGAAGGAAAGGGCTGTGGGTGCCATATTGGTCTCTGTTTGAGAAAGTTGTGTGATGCCCGGTCTGCTCAGTTACTGTGTGAGCATTTTTTTGTGTGATCACCCTCTTTTATACATAATTGTTAGTATGTATTGCTGCGATTACTCTTCATTCTCTTATCTCATTGTTGTTTACAGTAAATTATCTCAACCTATAATTCTGCCTTCTCTCTCTCTCCCTCTCTCTCTCTCTCTCTCCCTCTTCCTCTCTCTCACTGGTGTGTGGGTGAGGGACTGGAGGACTGGAGGACAGGGAGAGATTCCATGAAGTTTAACTTCCAGCTGGATTTAAATCATAACCCTCACAGGCAATCACAACAACAATTTACTGGGTGAAAAAAAAGAACAGGCTCAAAATCCAAGTTGACTTATTTTAGTAAGTGAGTTCTAATTGTAGCTGCATTATCTGCATAAGAAATCTGGAGATTTGACCAAAAATGAATGTTTTCATGTGTTTTACTAACACATAAAAAACCTTGAAGACTCTTACTGATTTATTCTTCTTAGTATTTTATTTAAGATATAAAGTAAATATTGAACATAAATGGTCACTTGCTATCAGAGTTTGAACAGGTGCTAGGTGGAAGGCAGACTTTAAGACTGATTTTGCTGCAGCTATGAAATAGCTGTGCCAAAGCAAACTACAGCCTCTTTTGACCTCATTAGCTTTAGTTGTTTGTTGAGGCTGTGCAATGCAAAATGCAAATAATGGCTGCTGACCAGAAGTCAGTGTTTAGAAAAGATGAAGAGTGCTGCTGCTGCTGCTGCTGTTGTCATATGAAGAGGAGTGAAAAATGCTTGCATTTTCCTTGAAGTTAGACATAGGGGTATTTTTATTTAGAAAAATATTCAGGAAAAGAAGGGAATAAATGTCAGTGAAATTCAATCTCTCTGCAGTCACTGAAGAGCCAACAGGAGCAGTTTAGTACTGCTGCTATCATGTGATAGCCATGTTAGAACCTGGTCTCTACATGATCACCAAGTCCATGCGCCACCTCAATGCCTGCCTGCCACCACACAGTTTCTGTGGCAAACCGGCAGGAACATCAGCTGCATCTTTGTGATGGAATATGGATGGGAGATGCGTGAGCCCATGTGCTTCAAAAACAGTGACCAGAGCAATTAAATGACACCAAATATTTGCCTATGTCTACATACAATTCGATAATGAACATCAAAGCAAGAACATTTCGATTACTGGCATGTGGAGAGTATCTCAGACTTGTGAATGGGCAATATTTTCTTTTTATGACCCATTGAACAACCCTGAGAAGCCCTGCAGGAAAATGCCATGCTGACATTCAGTCTTGGATATCGTCCTCAAGGGATGAGCAAAATTGCTGATAAAAAAAGGCTTTCACGAATTCTAGCTATAACAAAAACCTTATGCCATTTCTAAATAACTCCATCCAGGTCTCTTCTGCCCTTTCCACCCTTAAAATTACTGACTTAATTAATATGCACCTACTTACTAGAAGTTAGCTGTCTTTCTATAATGTAGTTTTAATCAAGCTGTCCCTCAAGGTCTGGTGTTTTCCTTTAATTAACACCTAAGGATTTTACCCACCAAAAAAAAAAAAAAAATGTTCCCAGACAAAGTGTATATGAAATTGGTGTTCTTGTCTTCAACACATGAACTCACTAAACCCTTACCCTGGAACCCCAAAATTAAAAGGTATTTTTCTCTTTCACCTCAAAATATTCCAGTTGTCTGCAATTCTGCAGTGTCACACTTCCACAGCCACACATCCCATGGCTTGGCACCAGCAGGGAAGGGAAAGGTGGTGAAAGCTTACTTAACATGAGCAGGTAAAGAGCTCATCAAATGTTATTGCATCTACTTTACTTTATTTCTCCTGGGGTCTTGGCTAGCTCCCTTTACCTATTGCATGGGCAATACACCAGCAGACAGAAAATCAAAGCGAGCATAAACCACAAACCAGCATATTCTTCAGTTCAGCACACCTGCATGTCCAGGGGCTCTGCACAGATCCTCTCCCAGACAATAAGCATAAAGCATGAAATGTAAAACCACAAAATACAGCAAAAAATTGGATGTGAGAGTTCCTAGAGGTAGCCTTCCAGCTTCTCCAAGGTCAGCTTCTGATGAAACAAGCATGAAACATGTGCATCAAGGGATCAGGCTTTGTTCCCTGTGATCCCACCAACTCCTGCCTGACAGGAGTCCTTCTAATTTTCTGTTGTCAAAACCAGTAATTTGGCTGTTTCCATTTGTGCAAGAACATTGCCCATTTTTTATGCAGCTCCTGTATGGCAGTGGATGGATAAGTACCAATTTTAAAATACCCCTTTATAGATTAAAGGAGATGTATATTGTGTACTGAAAGAAATATGTTTATAGCCTAACACCATGACCATGTTACATACCAAACACTTTTTACCAGTGTGTGTCTGTGTGTCTGATGATGCTCCTGTGAGTCTCACTGAGAAACATCTTGTTCTCATTAGCCAGTTTTCAGCCTTTCTGATTAATAGGTCTTGGAAGTAAATAGACTTAAAAGTACATTTACGATCATTTTCTATTACTTTTAGATTGCATCTCAAAATTAATCAAGGATCCTCTTACCATAGAAAACGACGAGTAAAAGTAATCAGTGGAACTGCCATAGCAGGTTCAATGAAAAAGTGGGTAAAAACAGTTGTCACAATCCAACAAGGTGGTTATTTCATTTTTGCATCCTACAAGAAGTGTACACTTTTAGTGTGTCACTTCATTTCTGAGGAATTAATAGTCCTGTGATCATTACATAATTGTACATATATATACATACCCCCCCACACACACATATATATGCTATATTTTGTTAATAATTTATTCCCTGCTGAATTCAGTGCAGACAGAAAGGTTTTGTCTCTTCTGTCTGCTGTCAAACCAGAGCTTTCATACAGGATTTTGGCCAAAGTGAGAAAGGTCTTCTGCAAAAATGTAAATGTCTCTGATATCATCCCAGAGTTGAGCCCACAGCATCCCAGAAAGGGCTTCAGCACCATTCCTGCTAGAAAAAATGCCAGTGCTGCAGAGATGAAGGACCTCAGCTATTCAATAACCCCTTTTGCAGTCTCCTAGCAGCCATACAACTACATGTTGTGCTGGCAACAGCAACCACTCTCCTTCCAAATACATCTCTGCTTGCCAAAAGCACAACAGTATGTGCAGGGTTTCAACTCCCCTAGGAAATCCACTGAGGTGATGATATGCTGTCAGCTTAACCATCATAGAGGACTGTCATGGTTGGACTGCTGTTAATGTGCATGGAACCATGCAAGGATACTGGAAAAGCTGAATGCTGAAAAAACAATTTTTCTCCTCTTCACATGGAGAAAATCCCTACCCTGGGTGGAGCAGTGTGTCACTTGTGTGCTACAGAAATATAAAAATATCAGATACTGTTTCATGAGTGTTATTAGTGGCTCAGCTTTCAAACTAGTGGGCGAAATGAAATGTTTCTCAGGGAGACTCACAGGAGCATCATCAGACACAGATACACACTGATAAAAAATGTTTGGTATGCAACATGGTCATGGTGTTAGGCTATAAACATATTTCTTTCAGTACACTATGTACATCTCCTTTAATCTGTTACTTTTTAACATTTCTCTTTACATAAGGTAGTACCACTGACTAATGTTAAAAGTAGCATGTTTTATTCTAAAACTTTCTATTACTATTCTGTCGGAGATGCTTTCTGCTATCTCTAATTAAAGTAAATATGCATACCTGATGCAAAGTGAAGTTTACAGTAAATCTGCACAAATAAGATGGCAATTTTAAGCACCATTTAATCATCATAACGAGTACAAATATACAAATACAATTGCACACGTGAAAGATACAAGTGCACTTTGTAAACATCGTGGGCGTAAAATTCCACGGTGGAGCAGCTGCATCGTGTTTAACCACCTGGGACGACCACTCCGCTTTCATACTGGCCAGTTCCAGTCACTGTCCTGTCAGCTACACTTGTCTGCTCAGCTGACTAAAAACCTCTGGATAAAACCGGGCAGATCTTTGTTTAATTTCTACTTTCATTAGCAAGCTACTGATGGCAAGCTGCCGGGCCAGGAGCCACGGCGGCACGGCGTACGAAGCCTGTGGCGCAGGACCCTCACTGAGGCACGGTGCCTCTGCCGCGCTCTC
>JAYDZK010000128.1:56562526-56575687 GCA_034509185.1 Euphonia xanthogaster | reverse complement strand
ACAAGCAGTGGAGGACCACAAAGAATGTTTAACCAAAAAAAAAAAAAATCTTCTTTAGCTTAGGCATGTAGAGCCCAGTAGCATAAAAGCCCTTGACTTTATGCTCAAAATTCAGCTGTGTTGCACATAAAATGCATACCACTTTGAAGTTACACAGCAAAAGTTACCTGGAAGAGACACTCCCATCCAACGTTAAGGGATCAGAAAGATAAAAACAGTCTCCATCCTTCCTTCCCAGCAGAAATAAATGTTGTTGTAGTCTCAGTTCTCTCCTCAAGACCTCTGTGCCAAGGCATAACCTACCTCTTCTTTTCCAGATACACAGCTAGCCCCATAATAAGTATGTGGAAACAAAACTAAAGATGTAAAGAGCAGGAGGAAAAGTGAACAAAAGAAGATACCAAGCATCAAGAAAACTGTTAGAGAAGAGACTTAGGATCCATTCCAATCCTCTTCCCTCCACCCATGAAGTCCTCCAAACTAAACCTGACTCCTGGGACCATCACAAGTGATATAACTGGGATTTTACAAACAATTTACTATCAGTTTTGTTCTGCACACCATTAAGTGCTTAAAAGAATACTTCAGTTTGAAAACAAAAGAACAACTAACAAACTAATAGCTTGAAAGGTGAAAAGAGTTCCCTGAAGTGGAACTCTGGTGAATGACACAACCTTATTCCTTGATCGGGCAGTTATATGGATGGGTCTATCATGTGGGCCCATACATTCCAGCTAAGCCTGTTGCAAAGAACCAGGTACCCTCTGTACTGCTGCTGTCATGAAACCAATAGCATACAAAACCTCCCCTCCAAAAGTGGTAGAAAAAGACCCCGTCATTGTCAAGAGGGGTTGTTTCCAATTCCATGCCAGGGGGACTACAACTGACACAGCTCTGGAAGCCATCCAAGCACACCAACAAAGCAGGAGGACAGCAGGATGGGCCAAGAGCCAAGCCAGAGCCACACCAAAACACTGCACCATTCAGATACCAGCCAGCACAAAGCCTGGGAAGCTGGACTCTGAGTACAATGCAAAAACACAGCCTTTCCTACTAGGAAAAAAATTCCTCTCCCTTTCTCTTAACAGGAAGAATATCAGGGTTTTGAAAAACACTGCAGATTTTCTCCCTCCCCCTGTGTTGATATTGTGACAGAAGTCATGCTAAACCATCAATTGTTTAGTATTTAGCTGAGTTGGGTCAGGGTTGAGGCAGAAGCACATGCAGCCATGGTGAGGGAAGATGACTTGTCAACCTCATGCTGTGGTGTTTCCAACACCATTTATCCTACAAAATATGTATGGAATGAAAATTTCATCATTTGCCCTGCACACATACTAATACCAACATTCCAGACTGAGTATTTGAGAAAAATGTATTGTTTGGACATCCAAACACTGAGAATTAGGCATATCCAGGTAAGAGTTTCCTAATTATTTACATGGTTACTTCTTTAGTTTTGGTAGTTTTGATTATCATGGTAAAGCACTTGCTCACAAAATTAAGCTCAGCCCAAAAAAACCTTATCACAGCTTCAGCACACTGCCACAAACACCTGTGGTTATAGTTAGATAATGTCACTGACATCGAATCGCTAGCTCTGCATAACCCATTTTAAAGACCTGCCCTGTGAATAATGGTGTCATGGCACCTTACTCCACACCTGGATGTTTCAGTTTCTCAAGGTGAGAGATTGGAAATTTTCAGGATGATGGAGTTATTCAGAGGGAGCTTTTTTAAATGTAATTTCCACCTACTAAATCAGAAATAAAAAAATGTGTGGATCACAGGAATGAAGTCCCTCGTGCAGTGAGGATCTGTGTTCTTCCATGCTGAGTGAAGCTGCTTGAAATGTGCGTGCTCATTCTTCAGCAATACTGAGATTACGATGTAATTAGCCTGTAATTGCACCTTCCTCTATCCAGATCATGGAAACAAAATACCAAACCACTCCAAGTCTGTTTGCGTTTTGTAAGCAAGTATGAACAGCTAAAATAAAATAGTCTTCTTTTTCATAATTTCTTTCCACCTCCTTTACTTTGAGTCTTAAGAGTTCTGGGTATTTATGTGATAGCCATTAAGTAACCATTAATCGGAAGAGCTAGGCACTGAAAAATATAGCAAACATAACAAGTCTTTCTTCAGTTTCCCCCAACTGCACAACAGATTCGAGAAGGAATTCTAGCAGTCATTTATCTTATTGCTGTTCTCAGCCCCTTTCAGTGTTGAAAGGATACATGCTCCATGAAAGCTTGAGAGAAAAGTTTTAATTTCTAAAAAAACAAATTACAGTATAACTGATCAGATTAACTTAACATTGTTAAACTGTAAACTGAAGTCACAGAATTACAACATCTGTAATTTACCTCTGGCTCAATTCATGGCAGTCATTAGCCTGAGAAACCATGCCAGAAGGGGGGCTTTTGATATCTTTTTGGTTGAAGTATTCTCCAATGTCAATACCTAATCCCTCAGAACATGCTCCATGGAACAGGTTTAATTTATTTCCATTTAACATGCATGGACTGACTTCACTATTATTAACTTGTGGGAGAGAGCAGAAAAGTAGAAGTCAAAGCAGAGAGGCATCAAGTGTTTCCGGCATGTGAAGCCAGCAAGAGAACCTTCTCACAATACTGAGGGTTCTGTTCTGTTTTAAAAAAATCAACTAAAGTCTGCTTTTGTGGGTTTTCAAGGTGTTTTCATTTCTAAAATTAAATCAAAATTATTTCAAATATATAGCTTAAGTATTTTCTGCAATGGAAGTTTCCCTTTAAGAAAATAAAGGGATAAGAAAAAATAGTTTAGCTTTTTCATTACTGCAAGCAGAACAAGCAAGCAGAGGAACTGTCAGTAAGTGATAAAGAGGCAAAGCTTCTTACTATATCAAGTAAAACAGTGGAGTTTCCCTACAGCTGGGATAAACATGTTACTTTTTCACCCTGACAGATATAATTTCAGAAGACAGGGATAAGTTTTTGCATCACAGTGGCAATTTCCTAAGCATGGAAGCTCCTGCTACAGGTGGACAGGATACGACTGAAGATACCAAATGATACTTGTCTTTATGATGGTACCAACCACCACTAGTGTCAATGTCTTTAATTTCACACATACAACTGAGGAAAAAATGTTTACTGTAGTATAGGAAGTCCTGTACTTTTACAGCAGATTTATTCACACAAACATCTAAAGCAGTTTCTCAAGAAAAAGTAGCAACAACAGCAGATCATTGTAAGAAGAAATCCTACTCATCTGCCACAGTCACATTGCCACATTCAGTTAAAACAGTTTAAAAAAGGGTATTTGTAGGATATTGTAGGACCTATTTTGCTCAATTTTCCCTGAAAGCAGTAGAAACTGGGGAGTTTAAGTACTCCTTTTATGTAAGAAGTGGAGACAGCAGAGGATCAGTAAAGGCTCTCTACTGAATACTTCTCATATGACAGTTCCAAAAAGCTTCCCTGATGTACACTTCATCTTCTAAGCTAGTTTTAATACCGTGAAAAAATTGCCTGAAGGGAAAATAACAACACATATGCGAGGAGGAATTATACGATTGGGAAGAGGCTACCTGTAAGGTAATCTCAAGGATAAAGCAAACAAGCTGGTGTTATGCAGTGCATATGCATTCTTAACGAATAACTAGCAGACATACTGCTGACAGAGCTGGCAATTCTTTGATACAGTGGAAAATCAAGGCCATCCAGTTCTGCCTGCAAAACAACCCTTAAAGACTGAGGCAAGAGAACATATGGAGATTTGTGCAGTAATGAGTTCGGAGTCATGCATTTGGAGGTTAAACTCTGTTGACTTGGGACTTTGTCAGTTCAAACTAGGAGGGGAAAAATAATGTACTTCTTGAGGCTGCAGTACATCAGTATAATAGTGTGACCACTTGACAAGTCTTTTCAAAGGTGTTAACGCTTTTAACCCATTTGACAAGAAATTTCCTCTGAAACAGTATTCAGTCAGAATTGGCAAATGCATTTATCCATTTGGTTTTAATTCCTCTGTCTTAAGTGCAGACAGAGAAGGACTGCTAGGATACATCCCTCATTATCTAAAAAACGAGAGTTTTGTTTTGCACAGTTCAACAGAGTCTAAGGGCTGTAAATCAGCCAAATGCATACACAGCAGATCGTAGACAAAAGAGCAATACTGATCCAACAAGCAACCAAGAATTAAGGAACTACAAACACAATCGGTAATAAAGGTATAGGGAGAAATACAGGCTCTTAAATGTTTCAGTCAGAATACATGGAGTACAAACACAAGTAGCTCAACTGATAAGACTACATATTTTAAACAATTACTATACCCTTGTCCAAAAGTGTGACTCATACAGTATAATGGATAAGATTTCCTCATAAGTTGGAGTAATTTCTGACTGATTATATTAGGTTTTTTCCCATTAATATACTGTATAACACAGGTCTATTTCTGTCCAAATTTCTAATCTTGGTTAGGTTTCTTCACTGGGCAGGAGGTTGTTCTCTCCACTAGAGCTGGACACATTACCACCCTGAAGAGAGAGAACATCAGATTGTACACCTCCCTCGAGTCATCCTTCCCACTCTCCTCAGGAAGGATATCACTTGGCATTTACCCACACGGTAGTTCACCAGCTATGTTACTGCCATCTTTTGTATTTATTGCTCTGAGTTTCCTACTTTGCTGCCTCACTGCACATGCTCTCTCTCTACCAGGGCATTTATGACTACACTGAACAGGGCAGACTCCCAGACAGCTCTACTTGACATCTTCCTTCCTGGCAAAGGACAAGAAGCACTCACTCCTACTGCTTACTTCTCACTGTTAAGTGAATTATGTGTTCTTTTCAGGATTCTTGCTTCAATCTCATAACTATTTCGTTTCTTAATATTTGTTTGAAGTACACATTTGAATATACACATCTAAATAATGAGATTTTCTAAAAAAAAAAAGCTGCTTTAGCCTGAGTTTCCCATCTCCCTCATTTATCACAGGGATTAGGATAGGAACAGATGTGACTGACAGCAGGAAACAGTGAACATGTTACTGACAAAGTAGCTTTCAACATCTGTGCTTAGGTGTTAGGTAGTAATAATCTTTCTCCAGAGTTCTTTAAAAATTTAAAAGATTCTGTTGTCTTCTGTCCCAGCATCTGAAAAAAACTGCCACCACTTTTGTGCTGTTATCTACTGCCAGCTTCATTGCTGTAGCTTTAAACTAGAAGTGATTCCTAGACTTATTTTTTAAAAAGCTTAAGTAATATTTTGAGGTTCAAGTCTCCTTACACCAAAAGTTCAGATACAAAGCAGAAGTTAACATTTTCCTCAAATACGCTGTAGCCGTTTCATTACTAATTCCATCAGCAAAAACATCCACAGTATTCATTACAACATTAGAAATACTGCCTGGAAAAACACTAATTTTGTGAAACCCTAGTTAAAACTTTTGAGCTAATATTACTGCTCACATTCTGTGAAGGTTGGGTAAGGTCTCAAAATCTCTTCGCAGATTAAATTAAGACTTTGGCTTCTACTCAGTATAAGAACAGGGCTACTTTCCATTTCTCATAGGAGTTTTAGAGTTCAGGAGAGCACCTACCAGGAAATGAACTATCACACCACAGATCACTAAGCTGAATGCCAAAAAAATCGAACTTTCTCCTGAAAAGGGGGGTAAAAATCCATGCCTTTGCATGAGCATTTCCCTGCACAAGGCAGAAGAGAAAGAGGTACAATAATGTGAGGCAGATGAAGAGAAACAGAGGAGGCAGCACAACAAGGAACACTCTCTGCCTTACTTTCCCTGTTGCTTGTCTCTGGTTCCTAGTGGAGCTGCTTCCCTTTTTTGACATCCCCTCCAGTCTCTGGTCTCAGTCCTAAATATCAATGTTAGTGTGTCAGACTTGAGAGAAAGAAAAGTCTATGCCATAGACTGTTTGGATTTGGGTTTTTTCTTTAAATTACAAGATTGTGTAAGTTGCAATTCCCTCTACCTACATTTCTCCTTATTCCATTTCACCCTTTGTATACTCTACTAAATAATACCTTAAAACCCCCTCTACACCAATATGACTGCTTGGCATTTTCATAGCTGTGACCAAGCTTTACTCAGCACTTGTCTGGAGTTCCTCCCACTGTCAAAATGCCAACTGTCTTACTCACACACTATGCACATTCTCCATCACTGTACTAAGAAATGTACCTGAAGGGCTGAAGAAAGTACAGTACCAAGTCCACAGGGCTAACAAGCAAGTTGCTACAGTTTATTGACTTAAAATACAACTGCACTTAGTAAGAGTGATTTGTACAAGTAACAGAGGCAAATGGTGCTCCTCAGACCTTTCCTCACCTGATTTCAAGCCCACCAGAACACCCACACCTTGGACATATCAAAAAGTGAAGCCAAAAGCTGGATGCTGCTCCTTTTCAACATCTGGCCTCACAGCACTGATCTCCACCAGGAACTACTCATCAATTCAGCAACTCAATAAAGTTGAGCATTAATCTGACAGAGTAAAACCATGGATTATTATTACTATGTTGGCTTTAAAAAGAGAACCAAAAATTAGCAGTTTATTCCTCAGAATAAGGTTGGGTTCAGAGATAATGCTGATCTGTAGTAGTTCAAGATGAACAGTTAGTATCAAGTAGAACTCATGACAGATTATGAAATTCAACAGCACTGCCCAAAAAAGTTTCCAATGCCATAAATACACCAAAAAACACAATGAAGATAAAACATGAGCACTTTTTCAAAATGTTTACCAGGTAAGAGGCAGTCTTGCTCAGAGCATAATAAAACCTCTTACAAGTAACCTGAAACTCAAGAGTCAAGTTGAAGTCTACTCTAGTGTCAAACAACAGTTTTAATTTCAATTAGTTGAAAAACAAGAGTGGGTCATAAAGCTTTGACACTGCTGAAAAAGTGAAAAGCTACCAATCAACAGTTTACATCTACCAATCAACAGTCTTCAAGAGGTTTCATCAATCCCCTGATTTATTAATCTCCATCACAGCAGTAACTACATTTGTCCATGAAGACATACAAAATTAGCTCAGTTACCACTCTTTTAAATGTGTAGACTTTCATGTGAATTAGCTCTAAGTCCGATGTTTCTCCACGGCTTTAGAGCCAGGAAAAAACATACCCTCCATTGACTTTCCTATTACAGCAACACCTTCAAATCTAAAAATGAATGATAATAAAAAAAAAAAAAATCAAACAATTCAACAGATTATTGAACTGCAACTACAACATTTCTTTAGAAGTCCAAAAGTGCACAGAGCTGCACTTTTAGTGCAGTTGTTGAGTTGCTTAGCGCAGTTGCAGAGCTGCAATTGTTAGTTCACCTGTACCCATATCAACCAAGATACACAGGAAACCTGTTGGAAAATAAATTTTCCCAAAGGTGTGCTGAACATATATGTACTTGTCAAAGTGAAGTGTCAAAGTGACACTTCCTTGAAAGTGAAGCTATACTAGTGATTACTTGTTGTGTCAACCTTCTATTTATTGCACAGGTCTAATGGAAGCTTTAATGAATAAGCACTAATGGGAAAACCAGAGTAATGCATGTAGAAGTTCTGCAAGCTCACTTGTTTTAAATTACTGTCTTCCATCCTTAAACCACTTCATATACTTCTTACTGATTAATTCATCTTATGTATTTATCAGATAATAAAATATTATCATCATCTTTCACATGGCTTGATCAAGTACTGCAGGGACAAACAAGATGTAGCTTCAGGTTCAAGACTATTCTGCACTATTAAATTTTGATTCTCCAAATCAGCTCAAACCTTACTAAAAACTGGGATACAAGCAGGCTTAAAATATTTTTAGAAAAACCTACTGAAGAATTAAATTGTTCTTTGTCAAAATCATGTGGTCTTTAAAACACAGAGCCTCTTTTCTGCAAGCAATTAGATTTTCAGTCTCTGTATCCCATTTTATCCCACTCTTCTTTAACAAGTAATCACATTACTTTCAAGCTTAGAAAAAGCTTCTGAGTCAAAATTAGGCTTATTTTTGTAGAAAGTACATGGTAGCAACAGTCACCAGTTATAGGTGTGTGCACTGCATTACAATGCCAAGTTTTAACATCACACGCGTTTTAAGTTAGCAGACTAACCCATTCTGAACAAGAGATGTAATCATTCCGTAACATTTTGGAAGACATTTTTTCCTCTCTAGTGATAAAAGCCTAGTCTAAATACACTTTTTTTCTGTTCCTAAAGCAAATGAAATTAGCAACACTAGTAGTTGGAGATTAGTTCCAGATTTTCTGAGCAAACAGTATCAACAGCACCTTTAACATGCATAAGACTACATATATATATATGGGATTTTGCCTATATAGACTTGTCTTCAACTCATTTACAGTGCTTAGCTCTTGGAAGGCATACATTTTACTCCCATCACCAAAGCTCCCTATATATTAGCTACTTACAGAGAAAATGGGCAGGGTGAACCCCACTGTGTAGAGGACAGTGGATGTGATGGTACTGTCATGGAACGGATACTTGATGCTGTCATCATTACAGAAAAAGCCTCTCTGATACGGTTTTATTTTGGCCAAGTTTAGAACACCAAGGGGTAAGCCAGCTGTTGGGGGAAGGAAAACAAAAAACAAAAACAAGAAATACATGTGGTTAAATCAAAAAAAAAAATCATTTCTAATCATGCATGGAGGAAGCTACCAAACATGCATAATTCAAATTTCCTAAGTATCATGCAATGCACACACTTACCAAATTCTGCTTATAGACACTTCTCTTTCAGAACATTACTTCAGAAAGACTCTGAGGTTACCCATCAGGTACAGACGTTAAAAAAATACAAAGTTCAAAGTCTTCCATCTATAAGGTGAATTGCCACAAAACCACACCGAACCAAGATTACATTAAAGAAAAAGCCTTTGCCCCTCACATGATTAAACAGTTATTAAGGGCAGGCAGCCTTTTGTCCCTCCTCCCTCTTCTACTACCCAACAACCTCAGCTTGTATCTAATTTTCCAGCCTTGTTCTATACACTATAATGTGGTCAGTGTTTTCAGAGAAGACAAAGAAGACACACAGGTTTTATCATGGTTAGGGAGTTAAAAATTTCATGCAAGTAGTTTTCATGCAGGTAATGGGAACAAAAGAACTGCAGGGACACTAATGGACACTTTGAGTGGATTGCATCTCCAGGTAATGAGATTACACCTTGAAATTGCATTTACACAGCTTTTGTACACTTTGGAAGATTTCTGCATGAAAATATACAAGTTATTAACATGGCAGGTGAGACCTGGGTACAAATTATAGCTCTCCGAATTTACACACTGTGATATATCACCAATTCCCTCTCTTACAAGTTAACTTGCATTACTCTGACAGTCATGCAAAAGAAGCTGTTAAGACTTCAGATATTCAGGTTTAACTTATTTCTGATAAGAGCTACCTGCCATGTTATACACATTTGCAGGAGCAATAACCTCAGGAAGTCCAACTTCCTATTTTACTTCCTCATAAAAATCTAAGGTTGGAAAGGACCTCCCAGATCATCAAGTTCAGCTTTTAACCAAATAACACCATGCCCACTTTCTTCCTTCCCTTTGATCCACTGAGTAAGCAATAGATTAAAGTGTGTAAATTACATAATGCTATACCCCCAAACAAAACAAAAAGTAAATTTTGTTTTAAAACATGGTAAAAAAGGGCAAATAACTGTATTTTCCTCAACATCCATGAAATATGCAATTCTGCAAATAGACACTAAATATGTAAATTGGAGGGTGAGTGCCATTACTGAAGCAGAAAAAACTACTCAGTATATAAACAACCTGCTGTACTGAGAACAAAAAACGTCTCAAAGAAGTTAACATGATGAGTGATTCCTTTGATTTCTGGTGACACCTGTTGACTAACAGCTAAGTCGCTTAAAGATGTTTTAAGTACACTTATTGCTATATACTTCATTAGAAGAAAAGACATCAAGAGTAAAACAGTTGGAACAGAGTGATAAATTCCAGTCCCTTATTTGGGCTACTGAGTTGCAGTGTAAAGGCTTGTGAAGTGCATATTGAAACTGTACATGGTAGGTAGCACCCCAGCTTTCAAATCCTCTTCCTCACAAGGAAGCAGTTTGGGAGTATTTTAAATCCTCTTATGGAGCAGAGGGAAATTTTTTTCACAAATCACCTGAAACATTAAAACTGTCCACATTACTGATGCTTACCATCCCATATAGAAAAAATTAACCAAAATACAAAAGGCATTAAGCTTATTCAACTTCAAGCACAAAGTTTTTCATTATGTAGGATGGTATACCATTGAATCAACTACATCTCAAAGGTACATCTCATCTCCTTCCTTCTACTTCAATGGCGGAGAGAAGAGCTAAATCTTGACCATGCACAAGTGGCAGACAGAAGCAGATGAAACAGAATTGCAGCCCTTCCAACATGGAGGGGGCTACACTGAAGAACTCAGAAAGTTCACTCTGACCAAAGGATTGCTGTATGTCCGCATGGCTGGAGCCAAGTTTCAGCTACTCTCAAGGCCATGGCAAGATTCCACTAATATAACGTAGAGTCCATGCTTCCTGTCTTTACCTCTGCTGTTACATACCGAGCAGGATGATGAAATGGTAATCCCATTACCTATTTGATACAATCATATCTTCTCAAACAGGTCACCAGATTTTCACATACGGAAATATCACATGCTCATGATTAACTTAAGCAGCAACTTGTGTTTTGCATAAGTGGACTACTTCACAGACTGTCGTCCACAAAAAGCTGCTACAATCTAATATCAAGAACACATAATGAACTTTTGACCTGGGAAGGGGGAAAATGAAAGGCAGCAAATAAAGGGGTCAAATGAGAAGTTTCAAAGTAACTGCAAAACTCATCTGTATCGCCTACATTAAAAGAATACAAAAAACCCCAAAGTTAGTTACACATCTTACACTAACTGCCCATTTCCATTTTTTTCATTACTGTTAAATTCTTACTGCAATCTAAATGATGCATTGCTTTCTAACAGTGGACTAGAAGACTTTGTGAAGTGGTATTCAGTTGATCATTAACCTACCCCAAATAGTGGCAGCATTTTTACTGTTGCCCATTTTACAGGGAGAGAAGACAAGTCATAGTACATGTAAGCAAACAGTCCTGAACTTTTCATTGTAAGCTGAAAAAAATTCCACCACTACTGTACATACCAGGCCAGTATTGCCATCAGAGGTGCCAAGCATTTCCACAACCTTTAAGCAGGCTGAACTTCTGAGGAATGTACTTATGTTCAGTCACATTAGCTTCTACAAACTGGAGCAAAGAGTGACCAAGATCTCATGCAAGATCATTAGGCTAAAAGGCAATCCTGTAGATTGTAGAGCAGCTCTCATGCCTTATCCTCTGCTCAGTATACTTCCTTTTCCCTTACACCTAGCCAGTACCAGCAGTAATGTCAAGGCGCTTTTCTGAACCAGGTAGCTTTGTACCTTAAGGGATCATAATGGCTTAGTTGTTACTCATATCCTATAAAGCATGACTGTCAGTGGTAAAAAGACTATTACCTGAAGTCACCCATCATTCACACTGGAACACATTAGAATTGGATTTCATCTACTCTCTGATAAAAATTGTGCAAATCTTGTCAAGAACTAATGACCAACAGATTCTGGGGATTTTGCTAGGTAGTAGCAAGAAACAGACAGCAGTCCTCTGACCTTTCTCTCCCCTTTAATTATAAAGACAAAAAAACCTGGTCACTCCAGTGCTGTGTGACTTACAAAAGGACAGACTTCTGCAATGCTCACACAAATAGACTGTAGCTAATCCACAGACCAGGCTGGATGGAGCTTGGAGCTACCTAGTCAAGTGGAAGGTGCTCCTGCCCATGGCAGGCATATTGGAACAAGATAATCTTTAAGACTGCCTCCACTTAAAATATTCTATGGTTTTATAACCCTGAAAACTACAGATGCAGTAACAAAATTGAACAGGAAAAGAGACTCCAAAGATTTAAAGCCTTTGCCTATGAAAGAAAAGTAAACAAGTTTCATACACATGAATAAGAAAAAAAACCAACACAGTAAAGAGGGAGACAAAGATAGGAACGATGCTTGAATTACTCACCAGGGATTGCAGGGACAGAACAGCCTTTAAGTTTTGGGCTAGAACTGTAAGAACAGGGCAACACACAGTTGTACAGTTACATAACAGTGAGTTATGCTGAGTTCACAAGGAGTTTCCAACTCTTACTTTGTAAGTCCAAGCCAGTTGCAGTGCAGCTTCCACTGACAATCTACAGTAACTCACAGTAATATACGTAGCCTTCAGGAACTATTTGATCACACCTGACTGGATGACATAGCATGACAAATGCCTGTAAGAAGGGAAGGAAGGGAGGTCCAGGCAGGGAGAATAGGGAGGAAGTCCATATGAGAATGGTTTTCCACCCACAGAAAAATAATGTTAAAAATAAAATACCAGTATCCAAGGGGAGAAAGCGAATTTTCTTTTTCCCCAAAGAAAATCTGCTTAATCAAAAAATATCAATTTACTATATTTTTAGTGGGGTTTTTTTAAGACTAAACAAAAATAAATTAAATTTATTTTTTATAAATAGGTTTATAAATTTTATCCTACAAATGGAAGTGATGAGTACCAATGCATCATCTTTTTACAATGTGTGTAGCACTGCACTACTGTTCTGATCTGTGGCTTTCATCACACTGGTAATTTCAGAGTTAGGTGCATAAGCTTGGAGTCAGATTCTGAAGACTTCCAAGTCTTGGCAGCAAGCTGCCAGTTTTTCTTAAACAGGAAAAAAACATCTAGAACCAAATTAGTGTCTTTTCCAACAGTTCCTATAAATATTTAAGATCATCAAAGAATATTATTGTTTTATGTCTAAAAGGAAAGAAACTCTTAAAGTTTCCAACCACTTCAGCAATACTATACCACCTAGGTCTCAACCAGATGCAGTACTCACAAAACTTGGCTCAGCTTTCAAGAGCAACCCAAGACAACCTAGATTGTCCTGTCCTCCCCCCACCTCTGGCCATTCCCTACCACCCCTTTTTTGCCTTGGCATTAGTTTTCACACCAACCTGTCCAAAAAGACAAGACCATGCCCACACAACGTTGTTTTTTCAGAGGCACTTGCGCATCT
>JAYDZK010000128.1:56234565-56245841 GCA_034509185.1 Euphonia xanthogaster | reverse complement strand
ACTCTCAAAGGAAGTATGTTAGGAGGATGGGAAGAAATTGAGAAAGATGGAGTCCTGAATGGTCTGACAACAGCACTGCAGCTGCTTCATCCCTTGCACAAAAAATAGCTAGCATTAAAGGACTTATTTATATGTGTGCTTTTAAAATATATTTTGATTTCTAGGTAACTGCCTAGCTGAGTAATTTTAGATAATTTGTCAGGATGTGAAGTACATTGTATTATTTTTAGCCCAGAGTACACCAGAAAATTAATTAGAATCTGTGCTTCCCACTCTGGCATGCAGCAGCTCCAGCTTCATACAGGGTCGGGAAGAGAAACAGATGCAAATTGTCACAATTTTCTCCAGCCATTATCTCCCTCTCTGGCCTTTGCTAGTAGAGCAGCAAGGTATGTGGCAGTGGCCTACTCCTGATGTAAACAGCAGCCAGAGCCAGCAGGACTCCTGTCTTTGTTTCCCTTAGTGATGGCCTGAAAATTATCAGGGTGCTGAATCAGTACAGGCACAGATACCCAAGAGTCTTAGCATGGTGTCTCTATGTCATCTCAGCTAGTGTGTCCTAATCCTGCCCTGAAAAACACAGCTCTCTGCACTGCTCCATGCTGACAGTGGCTGTTTCTGGGCAGTACTGAAGCAATGCTCCCGTCTGCTTTGGCCCTGTTTCTGTCTGATAACACAGGCTGCTGCCTCCCTGGCATTTATCCATCATGTTGTGTCTGGAAACTAGGTCAGAGAGGACTAGCTTTTTGACATACACTTTATAATCATCAGTCTTCTTTGTGAGCTGCAAGGTCACACAATTTTGTGGCCTGAGGAGAGACACAGATGCACTGAACCACTGCCAGAGCAGTTGAAAAAGAGCTCCTATTCATTGCAGATTACATGTTTTGAACTAACTCTGACAGAAAAGCATACCTGTCAGCTCCATGGCAGGCTGATTAGGTTAATTAAGTCCTTGTCTATAAGTACAATAATTAGAACTGCCAGTTGTTTAAATGATGATAGAAGAAAGGCAAGATTCAAGGAGAAGCACTGGAGTTTGGAAGTACTAACAATCTAGGAGGGAATCCATAACAGGCAGTGATTTAACACTTCCCTTCAGGCAACCTCATTTATGAATAATGCTGAGGGGAGGGGAAAATTGTGTTCAGTGGGGGTTTATTTTGTTTTGCACTGTAAGTAATGAGAATTGAGATAGTCAATAAGCTTATAAATCAGATTTACAGGCTGCAAGCTTAACTGTAGCCTTAGGGTAACCTTGGAAAACTTGACTCTTTTCACAGGGACAGTGTGCAGAACAAGAAGAGTAGTGTATATTTTCTCATCCTCCCGATGAAGGTATGGGGAACCATCTTGTGTATTCTTGTAGTTTTGGATTTGTCAGTACATGCCATGCAGCAGGGTGATAAGTTATAGCAGGAGCATGGTTAGTAGCACCACATGGGAAGAAATGGAAGCTAAAAGAAACTCAGGAGATCCATATGTAAGGCTAGAAAATATGACTCTGGTCATTACAGAGAAGCCTCTTAGGATCTTTGATTTTATGCCTCATATTTTTAGATATAAATACTTTTGCAGAGACCAGAGAAATGAGAACAAAATAACAGTGTCTCTGCAACACACACTTACTAGGACCAGAATAGGATTTTCTTAGTTCAAAACCAAGATAAAACTGTGGAGGACACAGTTTATCCTCACAGTAAACCCTTCCAGTATGGTAGGTGGAAGTGCTATATTCACCGAATCACGTGGCAACCAAGAGAGACAGGAAGAGATCACCTCTCATTGTAGGCAGGAAAGAGTATGGTGGAATGGGAAAACGTCTAAGTTCTAACATGGTAGATATTAGAGGAGATATAGAGATATTAGAGGAGGCTTTCTAAGGGTGTGTTGAAATACTGGAAAGAAGATGAGAGGTAAATATTTATTTGCATTGGAGTAAGAAGATATCTTGCCACCTCTTACAGCTCTATCCACTGGTGACTGTAGGGGATTATGCTTTAACCATATTCATGCCAGCAAAGCGTCTCCTAGAAAGATCAGGAAAAACAGGAGAACAAGGCTGGAACAGAAGGGAGGGAAAATATATACGCAAGACAATGTTGGGAACTGACATAAGGAGGAGGTTTGGAAATATGAGTAGATCAGTTTATGCAAGGAAATGTGCAGAGTAGCCTGACAAAAAGTCCAATGTCTCAAAAAAAGCAGTACAGACAC
Organism: Euphonia xanthogaster; assembly: GCA_034509185.1. Taxonomy (NCBI): domain Eukaryota; kingdom Metazoa; phylum Chordata; class Aves; order Passeriformes; family Fringillidae; genus Euphonia; species Euphonia xanthogaster. The sequence goes on along the minus strand of JAYDZK010000128.1, from coordinate 56,243,624 downwards.
CCCAAAAAAGGGTGTTGTAATGATAGACAGAGAGCAGAAATGAAAAGATGAAGAGAAAAGTAATGGGGTCTGATCAGTTTTTGTAGAAGAGAGTATGACTACCAGCAGATCTGAGGACAAACAGGATGAACAGAGACCTGGAGACCTGTCCATGTCATTGAAAGCCTCAGACATGAAAGGACTAAGGTACCATATTTTGAGGTACAAGAAAGTCTTTTTGGTAACTACACAGCATTAAAATTAGATTTAAATAATTTGTATGGGTTTTTTAAAAGAGCACATCTGGCCAAATTTTTCTTCATGCATGCATACATCAGAAAAAAAAAATCATGTAAGTCAGACAATAATTAGAAAAAACCCTCCAGAAAATATGATCAACCTGTATTTGTGGAACCAAAGACTTTCTCATCCTACTTGCTCAGTCAGAGAAATATACTGTTAAAAAGTCTGTATGGATCGATTTGGACATGGTTTGTGGAAGGAGGGGTGACACCCAAATGTGAGGTTCTCAGACATTTCCTCACATTGCTTAAGAGAATATATTCACTGTAAAGTCGAGAATATTTCATAAACATGGCAGTGATAACAACCTCATTTTTAACTGACACTGCATAAATCTTCTGTGCGGTTGGCACCAGATACTGAAAGAAGCTTGTGAATTATATCCATCTTGAGAAGAAGTGCCAGAGCCAATCCATTTCCCACCAGCAGGAACTGTTGATGTGTATCAGCAGCTTTTACGGTTTAATAAATTTTGTGATAAAAAGCAGTGATTCCTCAGGGTAAGGATTGCTGGTGCAGTTTTATGTTAAGCAGAGGCCAGCATCTCTGGCCAGCACAGCAAGTAATGCTGCCTGCCCACTGCCAGCTGTTAAATGCTATTTGTTGAGCAGCTTTTTGTTTTTCCCTACAGGAGAAATGTAAAAATTATTTAAACTTCACAATATAATGGTCTGGTCTCTGACTATGGTGAATATCAAGTGCTTTAGCTGAGCATCTAAAGATGAAGATCACAGGTTCTGATAAAGATGGCATTTTGTTATCCAAGCCCTTCTTTTTGCCATGCAGTGCTCATCCCTGGGCCCCAGGGCACTCAGACAGCTAACTATCTCCTCTACTGATAAATGCAGAAACAGAGGTGGAGCCTCTGCTTTACAACTAAAGTAATTCAGGAATGAACAGAGACTAAATGTCCAAGTCACAGTAATGCCCTGAAATTGGGTTAGAAAAAAAAATTGCTATTTACCTCCCTTTCAACGCTATTTAGCTTAAGGAAGCCAGAAGTGCCCATCCTACTGAACCACAAACTGAGGTGTTACAATTTTATTTTAAAATGCTTTATCTTCCTAGAGATCTGCATGTGTAGAACACTGTCACATTTCAGATGCTAAAATTGGACTAGTGGCTACCTCACACAGTATTTTATAAACTGAAAATACTTTATAAAGAAAACTCCTTCCAGGTTTCAACATAAAATAAGTTACCACAGGATCGTGAATCTTCACACCTCAGCATTGTGTTGTACACTCCTCACATTGGATTGTGCGTGGCCTCATCCTACAGCAAGTGTGTGGGGAGCTGAGATCTCTGTGTATCACGATGGAACAGGGAGAAGAGCCCCTGAATTTACTGATGGGGGAAGGGTTTCATCACAGACACTGAACATGATGCTCTAACTCTGTTTAAGGGCTCAGTTTTTACAGATCACTCAGTAAGAGGGGAGAAAAAAGAAATTATATTTCAGCTGGAACGGTAGGAAATTTTGACTGAACTGAGTTACCCCTCTTAATTTCACAGCTTATGAAAACCTGTAAACCCACATCTTTTTGGCCCTATATTGGGCCCTTAAATTCTTGTTTAGTGACATCTGCATGAAAAGGGCATGGCTTTTTTGAGCAGGGTGGCCTGGAGAGCAGAGCTGGTGCACTGGATGAAGGCTGAAACTGGTTGATGTGGATGCCCAAGGGAAGCCATCCAGCCCCACGCTGCACAGCACAAATGGATGAATGCCTGCAGACCTGCTGCACCCTGTGAGCTTTGGATGTGGGTTTTGTATGCTTCTGTGTAGGCTTCTGTGCAGGACTGCTGCCTTTGGACTCGGCAGAGGTAACAGACCTCGGAAGCTAGAGCACTGACACAATCCAAAATTATTCAGGTGCACAATTCACCCAGAGGGGCTTTGTCTTGCAAATGGCAGTTTCAGGGAGATATTCTGGAGGTATTGCACACCCAAGCAGGAGACAGGATTGGGTCATTTGACACCTTCCTGCTCTGGATTTACAAGGCAATTGCTGAAGCCAACAATGCATAATGAGCAGTATTGATAAGAGAACTGTATTTATAAGAGATAAGATTGTATTGTATTTTGTAAGAGAAAGACAATCTTATGCTGAGGAGGTAAAGGCTAGCAGAATTGCCTTGGGGGCTTTTGAGCATGTGCATGTCATAGTCTGATGAGGATGTCTGCATTTATCTAGTGTAACACATACAAGATGCCAATGACATGCATAAAAGAGTGAGGGTTAACTGGAGGTGGACTTGTAAAAAACAAATAACAAGAAGAAACAGAGGAAGCAAGCAGTAAAACCTCAGATAATAATGACAGGCTTTAGCTGCAAGATGAATATCAACACCAAGGACTTTAACCCTTCCTAAATTAGAGATTGTTTGGATGTGTGGTTGTATTTCAGGCATAATTCTACTTATAAATAACAAAAAGGTCTTCATGCAACCTGCCAATTTATGCAGATGGACAAAGACAGCTTTGGAGGCTTAATAAAGGCTTTTTTGTTTTGCAATACTACATCTGTTTTAGATAATGCAGGAATGCTGTTTAATAAGATCTTTCATATATGCTTCCTATTTAGTATCTCTCCATAATCAGTTCAGATGCTCATATTAGCAAAATTAAACTATACAAATGGTACAATGACAAGAGTCAGATCTGAGCAAGGACATAAACCAGTAAACCAGATGCCATCTGTAGAAATGCCCAGGTCAACAAACTAATAAAATTTTCTTTTCTTCCCCTTTGATAAAGGCTACATTTTATTAAGGAAGCCCCTTCTGACAGCTGTGTTAATACAGTCTGATGATGTTTCTGAGAAACTAAACAGAGAAATGTCCGGAAATAGATTAGGTCTTCTCTTTGATTTAGAAACAGAGTGAAATTTTTAATAAGACCATTTAAAAATAGATTCAACCTCTGACTTACTATTGTGAATAACTCACATATATATCTGACAACTTGACCAGAGTTTTGACAAGATTGCAAGATCAACACTGTCCTTTTATGTCTGGTGTTACAGTCATTCTTAACAGCATTCAAGATTTCATCTGATTTTATCATTTGGAAAAACACAGAAGAGTAAAATTTAGAATGAATCTCAACTGATATAAACCCATGTAACCTCTTTTACAACAATTCCCTCAAAAGTATGTGCCATTTAAAATTTTACTGCATCCTAAATCCAGTAAGGTTAAGTTTTTACCTTCAGAACTATTTTAAGTGCTGCAGTTTAAAGAGCATTAGCAAATATACTTAATTTTGCCTATACTATCTGCACTGACTCCTTGCTTCCCCTGGCCAGCTCTTGAATAGAAAATAGGTAGTGGCAGAGATTGCTTAGGAACATCAGAAGAAAGTGCAGAAGTGAATGCCTGACTTGCTCTTCCAGACATTGCTGAAGCTTGGTGCCAAAATAATTTTCCCATTGTGCTAATTCCTTAATAGTAGCATTGCATGCTCAGCGGCAGTTCTCTGCTCTACATGGCTTGACAGAGGCCTTTTGTTAGCACTGGCTGCAGGAGGAAGTTGCTCAGGTCCACTCAGATCCTCCACACAGTCAGCTGCAGACTGCCCAGCAGCCCGAGCTGACAGTGGAATGGTGCATGGCTCCTCTGAGGGGATCCTGGAGACCAGCGCAGCCCTTGGCCGGGACCATATTCCTGGTGGCTGGCAGAGCGTATTCCACGCGCCATGCGTGGTCTCCAGCAGCTGCTGTAGCAGCACCAGCTCCTCCCAGATGGCTGGGCCGTGGGGTGGCTGTGGGTGGGGGTGAAGGGAGCCCTCCCGACTGCCAGGATTTGAGAGGAAGCGCTGCCATTCACGCAGCCCAGCTTGGCCCCAGCCTTGCCAGCACACTTGGCACACGGTGACAGTGTAGCCTCTGTTTGTGTCAGTGGCTCTTGCAGCCAGTGCGCGTTTGGAAAGCCAGCCAGCTGCAGAGAGAGTCACTTTAGCCGAGGGAACTCGGGTGTCCTGTCAGAGGAAATTCCCTCAGCCCCACGGCCATTTGCAGGCATCGTGGTCCAGGCACTGAGCTGGCAATGCCTTAGATCACCTTAGAACACCTGAGTTGTCCTCATGTGGGACAGAAGAAGCAAGGCAGGAGCCACATGTTCTTGTGTGTGTCCATGCACGTATATGAAAGCTAAATTGCTTGGAAAAAGCCATGAAGTCTGTGAAATCAGGGATTTAAAACATAACAATCCAAAAAGTTGAAATTGAACACTGAGAGTGGGGAAGAGCCAAGACAATTGCAAGGATGGCCACTGCAATGGGAGACAGGAGGAAGCTTGCTGTATCTCACAGCCTTTTGCAGACTATGCCAGCAAGGCTCTGATGATTCCATTGTCCTGGAACTGCAGCACTTGTCCATTGTCTATCCTAGGCATCCAGCTCTTTTAGCCCACAGGACAGCGGGCAAGCACAGCCTTGGGGCCTGCTGCCAGAATGCCCTTGGTGCAATGCCTGCTGAAGATGACCTCCCAGCCCCCATGGCCCTGATGGTGCTTGGCAGCATGGTGTGCACTGGGTCCCGGCAGAGGGTGAGGAATGCACTGGCTGAGGGAGCCTGGGTGGACTGGGAGACCTGGAACCTGTCAGAGGGGCAATCTCCTTCATGGTGGAAGTCAGCAGTCCTCTGACAGGAGCATGGCACTTTTGCTCTCATCTCCAGTGAATGACCTTGTGCAATGAGGGTAATCATTAAAGATCTCTTGTTGCATCCTAAATGCATTCATAATTCATTGTATTCTGAGAGTCTGAGGCAGTACTGCTTTTATATGTGTGGCATAACATCAAAACAGTCCACTTTAAAGTATTTACTGATAGGTTTTACTGATAACAAAATAGAGGCATTTTGGAAATGTTGTTCCACAAACCATTTTAGGCTCTATTTTAAACTAGCTACCTTACCTGTTACTACAATTTTCTTGGATTGTCTGAGAAAGCAACAAGTGAGAAGGTTTTTTGATGAAAATTGGTTCCCATCTTTTTGATTAAACTGCAAATGCTTAATGTCCTCTGCTGCTGCACTTGAATATGTACTTGATAAAACTCTATAAAAACCAAGTGCCAAATCCTTATCTGCAGATCGATTGCCTAATGCACAAAGAGCTCTTGCATCACAGTTTGCTTTTCTCACTGAGTGATGGTCTGTGGTCTGGTGAAGCGGAAGGTCCCCAATCTGACACTGGAGCCACTAATATGAAATAAAAGGTCCTGACTCTGCTCTATTTCTTGCTGTCTGCCATCACTTGCCATTGCTCCAGCTGGATATCACAGGAAGCAGCTATATTTTCTTCTCCTTCTTCCTAAATGTGGGCATAACCAAGGTGGTGGTGATGAAAACATCTCTGAGGAGGACAAAGGGAGCACAGGGAAGCTTCCAGCCTCTCTGCATAACAGGAGGTGAACAGTTGCTGCCCGGTTGAACGGGCTTAAAGTCTCTGTGGGACTTGAAACTTGTCCCTCTGCTGTACCAAATGGCCATATATACCCTGGGGTGGAAATCAAACCTGAGTATGAGCGTTTGGATAGGAATGGGGAATCAGAAATTGACATCTCAGGAAGTAAAGTCTTGATCATCTCTGATCTTTAAGTTCTTCTGAACATCACTAAAGAGATGAACTCTTTATCACCTGGGTGATAATACACCCAGGAATCCCTCTCCCTACCTGTAAGTCCCTAGATGTGTTGGCCATCATAGTGATAAGCAGATGACGCAGTCCTGGCCGTCCCTGGCAGTGGACTTCCTGCATGTGTTTTCAATCCTATGGGAAAATAATAACTATTGTGAGCATCCCACACACACGCATACACAGGCATATCACAAACAGCATGATGTAATGTTCAGTTCCTGCAAACTGTTACTGCTGCAGTGGATTCTCATATGGCCGACTGCAATAAATTCATTTTTCTTATTAAAAAGTCAAGGGAATAAAACAGTGTTTCTCTGATTAACAGAGAAACCAGATGTTCTATAATTACTGAAGTGCAGGCAAATTCAAAGCCAAATAAAGTAAGCATGGCTGGATATAGTCTCTTCAAGATCTGTTTTTTCTTCCTTCAGTCTCTCAGCATGAAAAAAAAAAAATCTTGCTGAGTGGTAACACAAAAGTTGATGATTAATTGTATAACTTTCTCTCTGGGGTATTTAATTTCTGGGAATCATGTCACACACAGCCCTCACTGGGCTACAAGCATTTTCCATATGCAGTAAAATATTATAAAGACTTCTCCCAGCATTGAACTCCTCCTATGATCCAAATAATGTCAAGGGCTCAATTGTGCTGCCCTATGCAGAGTTTAGGCACCATATTTTAAAGACATCATTAACTACATTTTCAACATGAAAGGCAGAGACTCATGAAGGACATGGCAAACATACTCATGACATGAATGGGTTATAATTTTGAGTGAAGATTTGTTAATTAAATTTTTGAGACACGCAAATGTTTGGTGAACAATGTGCTTATTTGTATATACAAACATGGTAACTGGGCTTCCACAAATAGAGAATTTCTTGAATGTGTTGTTTTTTATAGGCCATATAGGACAATTAGTTCTTCTGTTCAGTAATCAACACAAGGCAAGTATCAATTCCTCAGGATGCTGGTTTGTGCCTTTTAAACAGCGAAAACATATTCACCTTTATAAGTCTAGGGGCCTTTCCAGAAAGAAAATTCAGCCAGATTATCACTTTGAAGGTGTGCAATAGGTCAGTCCTTCATGATGTTCTAGTATATACCTTCCTTGGCACAATTCTTGAGCATGCACTGCACGCTACAATGCACACAGATGCAAAGACATTGCACAGCACTACTGTACAGAAAGGTGCTTATTTTAAATTAGAAATACTTTCTTCTTGCTGGAAGAAGGAGCTTGATTTTGGTCTGGTTTAAATCTTTGACTTTAGCCCTAAAGGATAATTTAGGAAAACAAGTAATATACAGAAGATTTGTAGGATGTAGGCTTCAGAAAGCAGCAAAATTCATTATACCAATGTCTACTGATGTTGAGCAATCACTTAATAATGAAGTCCTCAAATCAAACACTCCTGGCACAATGACACACTTGAATTTAGTGACTTGACTGAACAGAAGATAGGGATCATTTGCTTTACTCTTTTGTACAGTACATTAACTTTGATCTCTATATATGGGAAATTCTCATTACACTACACTTTTGTTAAATATGCACTCTCTACATAAATCTTGTATATATTTTGGGCATTTCACTTTGTTTAGTGCCAAAGAAAAGGGGCTGTTCAGCTGGATATGGATACTTTTATCCTAAAGGAGGTCAGAACAAACTATGCTTTCCTTTGTGTATCACAACAGAAATCTTACCACAAATTATTTTTCATTAATCTCAAATCCAAAATATATTGCAGCAGAGGTAAAAGCCAAGCTGATATCTTTGATAGATCTCCATTCTTAAATAAAGTACAAAGAGATTTTCATTTCACACTTCCATACCTCTTCTCAAGTTGCAGATATGAACTGTTTTTTCCAAATTTTGGAAGAGGAAGAGAGTTGCAGCCATATCACTCACAAGCTGGAACAAAGCTTGACCAAACTGTGGAGTCCCAGTTTTGGGGCACTAATGATGTGCCTTCTCCTTGTGTGCATCTTTATGCAGTGCTAAAAGCAGCAGCAGCAGCAGCGACAGTATAGCTGTGCCATTCTGGCTATCACTCTCTGCCTCACTGCCTGTTTTTGATACACAGCATATTTTCACTGCAGCTACGCCATCCCAAACTCCAGAGGCAGCCTTTCATCCTAGCTGGCTCAGTGTAGAGCAGGTTCTGCAGGAAAGGCACTGACCAGGGATGCCATAGCCAGGGCTGACTACAAGGCATGGATGTGTGTAGAGAACCAATCTAGCTTCTGTCCTGACGTGGAAAGGCCAAGAGCACATGCTGCTCCTTCCCAGCATGACTCTTCTGTGTTGTTGTTCTTTTATTGCCCTTCACCTTCTTCCTCATCTAGCCAGTTTCTTAATTCTGTCACCCAGTTCCCAAGCTGGGACTTGGAGACCTGATGTAACCTAGGGTAGCCATGGTTAAGATCACAAGTAAAAGTGTGTAGAGCTTCAAGCTAGATCATGCATGGTAGCAAGCAAAATCTTCAGTAAGAGTGCCAAGATGTGCTAGGAACTACCAAGCACAAGTAAACTGTAGATTTGAAAGGTCTGTAGCTCTGCCAAAAGGTGACAGGCTTCACACAAAGCATTTCTGCCTCACCTCATCAAAAACTCAAGTGATGCTCTTTCAGTTTCCAGAGTTTAAGCACTTTGAGAGAACATGTCAGTAACAGCACTATTACTTTTGGATACACTCAAACCCGTTTCCCTCAGCCCGAGACTTCTAAGAGTAAAAACGGCCCGGGGTGGGGCAAAGTCCCTAGCACGGAAAATTTCAGCTCAACATTTAAAGTTTGACAAAACTCCCTACAACAGAAAAGGGATACCTCTGCCAAGTCAGCATGTGAAATAATTAATCCGTGGAAAAACAACCTCAGGAGCTACTGGATGCCCACGGAAGCACCGCACGGCCGTTTCAGTACCCAACACGCTATTCCCCTGGGAAAGTATGAAGAGATTAGGCGAGCCGCCAGAATTCGGTCAGAAACCGCACCGGGGCTAGCACACCCTTTCCTGTTTCCTCCCCTTTTCCCGCGGGAGAAGCGGCGCGGGCGCTGCCTGCGGCCAGCAGAGGTCAGGGCGCCCTAGCGCAGCCCCGCCGGGCGCCCGAGCGGCGGCGACGGCGGCT
>JAYDZK010000128.1:55835662-55846228 GCA_034509185.1 Euphonia xanthogaster | reverse complement strand
TTTATTCTTTAACATTTATTGAGTCAGTTGTTTTTGTAATGTGCTTTCATGTGCCATCTTCTTCTGATGCCATCTGTTTTCTGTGTTTGTGTGTGAAGTTGTTTTTTTAATCACTTCAAGCAGTCATATATATGCAGGATAATAGAGCAAAGTTCTTCCTTTTGCTGTTGGTAAAATTGTGTCCGGTCAGTACTTTATTTGTTCAATAAAATTTAGTCCTATTATAGTGAAGAGGGTTGTGGGGGAGGATGCTTCACTAGAATTTGCAATCTCAGTAAAGGCTACCACTTAAGATAATCTTGTATCTCTTTTTATGCTGCATCAGTAACTCTTTCTAGATAAGTGAAGAGAGGCCCATGGGTTGGGATAAACTGAACGTTTGGAATATATCTGCCATTGATGGGGTAAAACCAAAAGGAGATGAGATTTTTTCTTTTGACAACTGCAAGTCATGGAAGCACCAGAACTCCCTCTTTCATATAGTCTTGTCTCCCTTTTCATGCAGTCCCATATTGTCATAAAAAACATTGTTAGGAGTTGGTGCTTAAGTTGCTTTGAGAGTAAATGACATTGGGCCCAATGCATTGTCTGTAATGTTTGCTGAAAATTAATTGAATTTTGTCTCTGTGCTTGTCTTAACCTTATTTGGTTTTTCCCCTTTCTGTTGTGGAATAGGGACCAAAAGTGGAAGTAAGGTAACACTATGTCCTTAGTCAGCTATGATCTTCTGCTTTCGGATACCTGCAAATCTTGTGAAGCCTACTTTAAATGTCTTCACAGATGTTTAAACATTCCTTTTTTTTACTCAATTATTTTCTTTAGTAGCCTGACAGAGTGAAATATTTTGTTTGTATCATAGCAGTACAACTTTGGATACTGTTTCGTTATGTAAAAAGTATGCACATCCTAAATTAATAAATTAACATGATTTTTTTTCATGAGGAAAATAGGTCAATTTCAAGTTCTTTGGAAGGAAACCAATGACTACCATATTTACTGGTGCATCAACATTACATTTTGGAGACCATGAGGTGAACAACTGCTCTTAAGTTTATTGCCAATATTTATCATCTTGCATAAGACTAAGCTTGGGGTGAATTTTAGAATTCAGTTTCAGGCCTTCTCTTATTTTTGCCTGGGTTGAATTTCTTTGTTTTTTTTTCTTTTTTTTCCCCCTTTTTCTAGGTCATCTCCTCCTCTTTATATTCCTTGAGTAATTACTGCCATTTTATGTGTACTTCTTCTTGGACTCTTGATCTTCAGTACAAATATTACTGTCTCACTAAAATTGTCAGCCTGTGACTGAGTATCCTTAATGAACAGCATATTCTACCGAAGGCCTTTCCATTTCCTTCCTTGGAGGTGATGATGACTCTTATCTTTCACCTTTCTCAGCTGGTGCAAATTCTCCTTTGGTGTTTTAGGAAACAGGTGTTTTACATAAAAACTCACAAACTCTTGACCCTCAGCTCTCAGAGTGTACTTGTATGTTTGCCATCAGTAGTCTCCTTCATGTTCATGCTCCTGCAGTGAGGGCGGGCTTGTAGGAGGTTGAAGTGGCTGAAAGAAATTCAACGTGCAAACTCAAGTTTAGCACAATTAAGCAACTGTGTCTGGAAAACATGGTCATGCCCACACATTGTTATTGTGAGGTCTGGGTAGCCTTGCTTTCGATTGATTCAGAGAGCCATCGGTCTCTTTGTAGCTGTGTCCTCATTTGTGGTATCTGGATGTCCAGCAGGTCCTTTTCCACAGTCCAGTGAAATCTGAGACTGGTGCTGCTACATTACTGATGCAAAACTAGGCAAGTTAGGCAAAAATGTCTTTCAAAAGTTTTAAGCTGTGGTCACCTGGATTTCAGTGTGGTCTCTCATGGACTGTGATTATTTCTCTAACATGCCAACATGTTATATCTGAAAAAAACCCTCTCACAATACCTAGATTTTTGGAATTATTTTATGGACTAATACTGAAAAGAAAAGCCAACTGAGATGTTTCTCATTGTCGGATTGACTGAAGAGGTCTGTTGCCACATTCACCCCTAGCATACTGTGGGTGTTATTGTGGGTAGGATTGAATGTAAGTGGGTTGCTTTTTAAAAAAAAAACTTTAATAATTGCTTGGACTTTTCAGCTCAGACCAAAGCCCTGTTGGTTGTTGTGTCCATTTACATATGTACTTCCAAGGCTTTTCTCCCAAACTTGAGCTGCCTCTGGTGAGTGGTCCCATGTCACCTATGTCAGTTGTTTGAATAAAAACCACGGATCAGCTCATGCCTCTTGTGTTTGCCACCTCCTGATTTACAGTTTGCTGCAATCACAAAGGCACTGGCAGTTTTGTTGGATTTAAAGAAGAGTTAGCATTTGGTTAGGATTGCAGCAGGCAGGATACCTGTCTTTACTTTATAGCCCTGAGCAAGTGGTCTGGGATAAGAAGCCAGATGTAACTTGCAGCCACCACTGCATCAAATACAAGGGAGGTATCTAGAAAGCATGGACAGATGCATAGACCTGGATAAGGAAATTAGGGAATTGTTCATTGCTAAGGAAACCTCTGCTTCTTTGCAAGATTTTACTTCCTTAATATTTCATGACTTTTGATATACATGACATTTCTACCTTCCTTTCTTTTTCCCATGAAATTTTGTGAAGGAATTTCTGTTGAATTCTGCTGAAGCAAAAACAGCCTGGTACCATCACGAAAAAAACCCCAGAGCCTCATGTTGACTGTTGCTGGAGGTAATTAATTTGCCTTGGTGGAGAAGTAGGCAGAAAAGTTACTATTTATTTCAGTTTTCAGTATTCGATTTCAGAGAAAGGGAAAACCCATCAGACACCTTTTTTTTCTTTGTATTCTTGCCCATGTTACATTAAATTTAGATTCTTCATTTGAAATAAAAAACAAATGATCAGAATTAAGCTGTTACTGAGTTACAGAACTGGCTGGTTGACAATTTATTTATTAATAAGTAGTATTTATTTTAATTATGAATGAAGTCCTAGCTGTCTATGTCACACTACTAATTACTCTTCTGGTTTATAACTGCAGTAAATTTCACACAGGAATTTTAATTAAAAAGGTGTTTGAAGAGCGAGTAGGTTTATTTACTTATTAATTGAGATAACTAACACTGCAATGCAGTTTGATGATGTTCATTAATCTATTCTGTGAGGAAGATAGTCCCACTGGAACTTTGGAGTTTCAGATCCTGATGTGCAAAGATGACATAATTATAGATATTAATGCTCAGAACCATAAGAGTATAGTGGTAACAACATGAGCGTTTATGTTCCAGTGAATGATAGTATCTTCCCGCCCATTCAGGATCTGGCCCCATTGAGAAGTACAAGTTTCAGATCTTAGTTAATAGGGTTTCTTTTTTTTTTTTGAATCTGACAAGTGATAAGATCAGATAGAGTTACTGCTGTATGAAAAAGTTTAGAAGAACCTCCTTTCAGAAGGAAAAATAAAATAGGAACAATGTAGCTAAAATTAATCATTCAGCAATATATGATGAGGTAAGTAAACTGCCACCAGTCAGCGTAAGATTGGTTTTCTAGTAGAGGCAAAGAACGAGGACCAAAGTCTAGGGAATTTTGCTTTTTATGACTTTGTATTGTAATATCACACATAGAAACAATTAATGCAATGAAAAGAACAGAACAGTATAAACCACTCATTATCCCTGCATTCACTAATGATTTACCTTTCTTTCTCTTCATTTCCTGGGCTGCCCTTGCTCTGTTTCTCATGGGAGACTTCCACAACCTCTTCCAGGACATCCAAGTACAGCTTGCTCAACAGACTGGCTAGGCTGGCCATCACCTGTGGCTGGGATTCCTTCCATTCAAGGGATGACTGTCCATCTATATCCACCTGTGAATGAAGTGGTAGTTGACAGGTAAGTCACTTCTACAGGCAGAAGGAAATACCTCCAAGACATGCTGGGTAGCCCTGGTCTTAGCTCTGTGACTGGAAACCAAAGTCTTGCAGTGCTGCTCTTTAGTGGATTTGACCAGTTCCCAGCATCATTAGTTGCTCAGCTACCCTGTCTGTCCTGGAAGTGGGGTTAGTCACAATACTGTAAATAAGATTATGCTATTTATAAGAATCCCAGTACACTACTTTGTTCAGATAAGCCTCCCATATGAAGGCTTCTTTGGGTTCAGCGGAGCAGTTTGGTGTGTCCAAGAGCTTGTACACAGGTGGCTGAGTGATGAGAGGGGTAATAGCACTGGCTGCACATCTCCTGGAGGAGAGTGGAGCAGTGGCTTTGTGTCATGAGGGGACAACTCCTGGTGCATCTTGGGACATGGCTGTGATGGAAATCTGTCTTCTGCTGCACCTGCCCAGCAATCCAGCCCTGCTGCCCCTATGTATCAGGGCTGGCTATGATCATGGGGCACTACACCACACTCTGCACCATAGTGCCTGCCCTGAAATACCAGGCCATTACTTGGAAAGAAAAACCATGTTGTATGACCATCTGGACTGGAGATACCAGACAGAAAATGCATTAAACCTGATACATACACAAGGAAGCGGGTACATGTGAGGAAGCAGAAAATGTGGAGTGCACACAAAAATCCCAACCCATCTGAGAGACCAACATTTTTGTGGCTGGTCTTCTGTGTTCTCTAAGATCCTGGCTAGGTATAACATCAGTGGCCGGATGAAAGCCTTTTCCTTGGTTTAATTTTGACTACCTTTTATACTAGTTACAAATCCAGTAAATCTATTACATTTTATACTAATTACAAATCTATTAGTGCCTGGCACAGAACCCCCTCCTCTGTGCTCAAATCTGCATAAAGCACTCACCCTGACTTGTTTCAGTGCAGCGAGTTAATCAGATGCACCATTAGGAAAACACAGCTGATGTTGGCTGGTCTCTGTATTGCTGCTGGGAGGAAAAGATTACAATTGGAAGATTTGGCAAGGAGGGAATAATTTTGCTCAAACTGACTTTGCAGCTGGGAATGCTAAGAATGTCAGTATGGGGAAACTTCATGTGTAGTGTTGTTCATCCTCTGCCTATTTTGAGAAGTGGAATACCTATGTAGAGGTAATAAACTCCCACAAAAATGTTTGAGGCTCCTTTTGGGAGAGAGATACATCATAAAGTACAGCCTTGTGATAAGATGCACATGCACAAAGCCCTTTCATATATTGAGGCAGGCTGTGGGCCCCCCCCGCACTGTTCTCTGGGACAAATTCAGCCTGATTGAGCCTGTCCCCCTCAGTTTCTCTGGCAAATGCCTGGCACTGTTAGCAAGGATGTGACATAAATCTACTCTGCATTTCAGCTTGGTGGTTGTCCTGGTTACCTGTATGTGTCAATTCACACAGTTGCCCATCCCACAGGGTGCCCATAAGCCATGTTGTCTTCATATATGCAGATCCCCACCCCTAAGCAGAGGTCTTAATCACTGAAATATGATGGCCTTTAGGCCCAAGTGCAGGTTATTCCAAGCATTTGTTACAGCTTGTCTTGTAATGTTTTGCTATTTGTCAACTCTGGCAAAGCTATTAACTATATGAATAGGGCAACTTGGTGCAGCCTATGCAAATAAAATTTTGTTTCAAGACAAGTTTTAATTTCCTGATCATAGTTCTGGGCTGTATGTGTTTAAGAAACAGTACTGTTGTTCTCAGGAGCAGCTTAAAGGTATCATTGGAATTAATTAGTGGAGTTAGCAAAACAAACAACTCAGAGAGCATTGTATTGGCATTTGCTGACTATCTTGGTCATACTTTGCTGGCTCTCATCAAGTCCTTCCACCACATGGACAGAATCATTACTCGCTGTATTCCTTAGAACCTACTGTCCTAGTTAATTAACAGATTCAGTACCTTGGCATAACACTTTGAAGGTTATCTCCTAGCAGCAGTGCATTTTTACCTGTAGAATATATTTTAGTTTTGTTGATAACCCCCAAGTGAGCAACTGCTGAAGCTTTGGTACTTGTTGCAATACTTGAATTGTACAATTTCCCTGAAGCACTTTTTTTGATAAACAACCCCAAATAATGTCTTTAAAGAATTTTCTGTCACTTTTAGAAGCTAAATCAATCAAAGTTAGAAAGCTTCTGTCAAACTCAGAAACTGTTCACTCATAGGAGCTTGATTATTGTACAAACCATAGTTATGTTCTCCTTAAAATCAGGTTCTCTCACAGTAAGGTGCACCGGGTTTATCTATCTCTTGTTAAGAGGTAGTACAATTTGGATGACAGCTTGAAATAAATACAAGAATGCATAAAATGTATCACAGTTCCCCTGCAAAGCATCCTTGGCTGCCTTATGGCAATGGATACAACGGTCTGTATCTGTAGCTGTGCATCACTTCAATCCAGAGATTTCTGAATCACTTGGACAGATGTTGACATCTGCCTGAATCTTTACCATCCCTGACTAATGAAAAGGATATCTGAAATTTTCTAGGCTGACAGGTAGGTTCTGCTCTGTACCAGACTTTGTAACTAGCCTGAAGTCCATTCTCATTTGACTCAGTTTTGTTAAAGGCATGAAAGGGCACTTATAATAACTGAGAATATGTGACAGGTCTGCCTATTTACTTGCACTGATGATTGCAGTTAGAATAATTCTAGATAATATCTTGCACTGGTTTGTGACTATCTTTTAGAAAAACTTGATATTGAGCCCTCCCTATTTCCAAGTTTCAGAATCCTATTAATGAGACTGTGGAACTAAAAAAGTGATTTTGTGCATGCTTTGTAGACTGGAGTTTTGATGCCCAGTAAAAATGTAGAGAGAGCTGGGAAATACTGATTTGAAAAGGAAAATATCCAATTTCATGAGAAACCTGAACAATGTGAAAAATGAAACCTGTTCTCTGAGTAGAATCCTAGAAATTTCCAATGTATTAGTTGAAGTTAGAAGTATTTTCTTCTAGATAAATAGTTAGAAAAATCATCATTCCAGTTATTATTTTAGTAGGGTTTTTATTTAATTTCTATGGTTTTTATTAATTGTGCATATTTCATCATTATTGTTTTGTAGGGTTTTTGTTGATGGTGTTTTTTAAAACCATGCACCTTGACAGTGCTTTGCAATGTGCTTTGTCATGTAACAAAGCTAGACCTTCCTTGGCTGTATTGTGCTAGCCATTATGGCTGTGATCAGCAAGGACAGTGAAAACCAGAAGATCAGATGCTATTCGCTATTGACCATCACTGCATGTGGGTCAAAATGTTTGAGTTATTCTTTTGTGTTTCTCATGCTGTCTGAGTTCATTCATGCTTGATTACCCTTCTTAGCTTTGACCTATAGCCTTGAAAATGACAATGGAAAGAAAAAATGTTCAAGACAAACACCAATAAAATGCAAATCATCAATAAAGCATTTTTTAAAAACATTTTAAAGCAAATGTGTAAAAAGTCAAATGTGCCTGAATGATCTTGGGCAATTATCACTCTCCCTTGCTCGAATAACTGTCAGCTGTATTTCTTTCACTCCTTACAGGCTGTGAGCTGAAATAATTCAGAGGTTCTTTCCATCACATATAGACTTACCCCTTCTTTTATGAAACATTCTGCCTTCTTCACGTTGATATACAGGGGTGAGGGCAGAAGTAACTTCTTGCCACAGTTGAGATGGACACACAACACAACAATCAAGGTTCATGTGGGAAGAGCACCTTTTATTGAGTGCAGTTCCCTTTATATAGCCCTCGAAGGCCTGTGCGGCTGGTCCTGATGGGCTGAATTTGGTTGCCACCTGGCTCACTGGCCAGTAGCTGTCTGTGCCCCTAATGGCCTAGGCGGGTTCCCCAAGGGCCTAGGCTGGTTCCCTAATGGCCTAGGCGGGTTCCCCAAGGGCCTAGGCTGCTTTCCTAATGGCCTAGGCGGGTTCCCCAAGGGCCTAGGCCGGTTCCCCAAGGGCCTAGGCCGGTTCCCCAAGGGCCTAGGCCGGTTCCCCAAGGGCCTAGGCTGGTTCCCCAAGGGCCTAGGCCGGTTCCCCAAGGGCCTAGGCTGGTTCCCCAAGGACCTAGGCTGGTCAAGTCCTAATTAGGGCAGTCTCTGACTGTGAGGCCTCCAGGCCGGCTGTCAGCCACCACAGCTTTTTGTTTGCTGAGTGGCCAGAGACTGTGGGGCTGCTGGGCATTTTTTTCTGTGGTTCCTGTCCCACTCTTCCTTGAGTCAGGGTGGGAATGGCCTAGGGCACAGTTTTCCTATGGGATTCAAATTCCTGGTTTTTAACCAAAAATATGAAGATTCATACGATGACCATGTGTGAGCAGCCAGGCCCCTGCATCTCTGAGGGCTGCTGCTGCAGGGCCTCTGAAGGCTTTGACTACCTGAGGCACCGTGGGGGAAATGTGCTACCAGCTGATTTTGGCCATGTGTGCGCACATGTGTGAGTGCCTGTGTCCCCTCCTTGGGACCTTCACTTCCCAGCAGTCTCAATGGCCTGTGCTTTTGCCACCCTCCTCAGCTCTGTTTGTGGGTGACACCTTGCTCCTTTCATGGAGGTTAGATTACCCTGATGTAATATAGTGATATGCAGAGAGGAGACCTCAGATTTGAAAGGCCCAGTTATGTGGTTGAATCCAGTCAGAGATATTAGAATAGTGTTTTTGAGCTGATTTAGCCTAATAATTTTAATTATTGGTATATAGTTAATTACCGATAATTATAATAGCTGATCTCTGTCAAAACTTGCCTGGATATTTTTGCAGAGTGCTGCTTTCTGCCACATGAACTTCCTTTGCAGTAACACACACCAGGTCATTTTGTCAGAGAGCCACAAGATATGTTTGTCCCTGCAGGACTATACCTGTGTGAGGAAGATGAGTATGAACAGATCCAGACATCTAAGAGTAAACTCTTAGATGCATTTGGCATGGAGCCCTGTGGCACAAGGGCAGAGGGTACTGCTGTCCTTGGGATGCTCTTGTGAATACCAGCTCTGTAGCATGGCCTGGGGTGAAGCAGTGCAATGTCCCATGCTGTAGGTAGCGTGTTCAAAGGGTCAAGAGGCGACCTGATGGTTTTCACTGTTTCCCTTTTTTTTTTAAGCAGTGCCAGTCACCTTTACCTCTACTGCCTCTACTAGTCTGTAACGCTGCATGTATGTCCAGACATACACCTGTGCTGGGCTACTTTTCCCTTACAAAAAACTGGGGACATGCATTTTCTCTTTAGCTTTCAACAGAAGCATTTTGAGGAGAAAGATGGCCACTGAAGTGGAAGTGTGTCAACTGCGTGTTAGCTCTAGGAAGAGTGAGAAGTCTGAGTGTATGTGTGAGAATTTTAAAAATTTGGAAAAAACCCTGTGGTGCGCCTAGATTTCAAAGCAATCTCTTCTGGTCATATTAGGCTGACTCATGACTAAGAACAGCAGGAAGGGCTCACCCCTTGTACTGGCAGGATAGCTTTCGGATCTGTGAGTTTAACTAGACCAGCCTTGTGACAAAGCTGAACACTCATCTCTAGCCCTCAATTAACTTGTAGAAAGTAGAAAGAATTGAGGTTAGAGACAGCCTCTCTGGAGACAGCACCATTCTAGAGAGGCTTATGCTGCCTATAGAATAGCATTGCTCCCTTTCTTTCTTAATCTGTCTTTGCTGGAGCAGTAGTAAAATCTCAACTCAACTGCTGTTACACTGAGCAGAAAGACACCTAGCAGCTACTCAGTGCTTCTTGTAGTTGTATTTCACCATTCCTGAGGACCCAGTATTGTATGGATGCAGCATTAATAAATTGACCCTGTTTTTATGAGGAACCAGCATCCTACACCACCTCTCTGTGGTGAGAATCAAGGAGAAGGGATTGGAAGGAACCACTGCATTGCACCAACTTTCATTCAAGTTACACAGTCATGAAACAGGTCTGCTTCTGTTTGTGGGAGGGTCATCACAGTGAAATAACCTAGTATCTAGGATACTGACCATTCTGGTGGAGAAAGTTGACACCTTAACCCAACATGGTTTTTACACTGCCCAAGAAAGTAGTTCATCCTCTTGCTTACTGTATTAAGTAAAGCACATGGGGGGCTTGGCTGGTGCCCCATCACTGATGAAGGCTTGGGGTTGTGCTCTGCATTGCTTAGGGCCTAAAACAGTCCTGCTGTACCAGTGAGCAACACAAAATGAGATAAGGGTGATGAAGAGCACAGAGGTGAAAACATACTGAAATAAAGCTCTGCTGGCTGAAGGTTAGGCAATATTTTAGCCTCTGAAAAATGCTGTATTTTACTTGAGTGTTTTTGTAAGTTCGTGACACTGAGACAGCTGCTTTATCACCTGCCTCCCTCCCTCTCTCCCTCTACTCCAGTGAGGTAAACCTAACTTTACTTTCAAAGATGATCAAATTGATACATATCTATTAAAACCTTGATTGTTTCCAGCTTGTGCTTGCATTTGCAATCTTCTACCTCTGTTTTAGATGCCAAGAGGAACTTGCCTAGACTTTGAGCTGTACAACATAGTCAAATAAAAATACCTGCAATTATTTACTGAGAGCCTCATTCATCTGAATTCCACTGGGGCTTAGCCTTGTTCTGTCTTTTGGGTCACAGCTCAGGCAAGGCCTTTGTTTAAGTA
>JAYDZK010000128.1:55453815-55465429 GCA_034509185.1 Euphonia xanthogaster | reverse complement strand
TTAATGCTGAAGCGTGACCTGTTTGAATAATTTTCTTGACTTGTTTGCTATCAGCAGATTAGTGCACTCAGTCAAGTGCACTAATCTGCTGATAGCAAACAAGTATGTATGTATACTTAAAAAAAATATCATCAAACTTCATAAAGATGTTTTAATAAGAGTACAACAGATTTTTTTTCCTTGTCAATGTTATTTCATTGTGTCCAGCATTCATGCCTGACAAACCATTGTTCTTTCACCTAATCTTTTAATCCTCACATTTCCTTTCAAGTAGATATACACCCAAACTAGATTTTATGCTGTCTTTTCTCTTGGTTTCAATATAATAGAACAGTTGCTGGATCAGCATAAAATGCAGACCACATCTTTCAAGAAAAGGTAAGACATTTGTTATACAGAAGATATGGACAAGTGCCTTTCTAATATTTATCTTCCTGTATGCAGAATTCCAAGAGGGAGTTACGTGCTTAAGTAAAGAAGGCCAAGTAGTGCACTATAGTATCTTATTTAAGACAGGATCCACCCTGAGAAAGAATTTCAGAACCTTTGTTCCTGATGCAAGTCCTTATACCAAGAATTTAAAATGGCTTTCCCTCTTTGGGCTCAGAGACTAGGACAAATGTACCTTGAAAAGCGTATTTCTCCTTAATCTCATCTAAACATCTTTCTTGTTTTGTAATTTTAAAATAAAAAGTGAGGTAAGGATACAGAGCAGAAGCTGCACTAAGCAGAAAGATACACAAGGATTTAGCAACCACTGAGCATAAAAACTACATACAATAGATGATTCACTTAACTTATTTTAGTAGGCTTATCAACCATCCACAAACAACTAGCATCCTGGAGCCTTTACATACATTTTTAAATATTCTGCATTAAAAGCTGGTTTGTTTGCTTACACAAGCCTGAATTATAGCCATACAAACATGGTTTTGGTACACTAGGCAATCATAGCAGCTGAATAAAGGTTTGCACTTTCTCTAGCACACAAAAGTTGAACAAAAAGTGCTTTTTCCATGTGAAGTACTATAGCTCTTATAAGTTTTGTTTTTGAAATGCACACAAACTGTATGTTTATTGGTGTCTTAAACAAAAAGGGAGATTTTACTTTGTTAGGGTAAAGAACACAACAGTAGCTGTATGTGTGCAGCAGAATTAGGTAAGTCGTGGCCACTCAGGAATAAAATCAGCCATTATCCCTTGAAGAAAGTAGACAGCTGGGAAGCTGAATTCTGCTCACTATAGCAAGTATATATTTAACTTCACTGAACTGCCTAGAGTTACATTAATGAATCCATCTGAAGAACTCAATTGGGTCTTCCTGTCTAGACTTGAGAAGTAAATAAGTATTACCTAATGCATGGCATTCAATACAACAAACCCCATAAGTTATATACGCTTGCTGCAAGATGAAGCAAGCCAGCGATAAGTACTCTGCTCGCTATTTCAGATTGACATCTGTACTTTCTTTAGTCTGTGTTTTATTACTCTGCCTGTTCCTTACATTCATCTGCTGTGATTGATACACTGACGGCAATTGATGTTGTTCAGAAAAGGCCTCGTTCAGTTATAGGAACAATAGGTCAAGTAAGCAATTAATTGCTTGCTGTTGCATCAGAACAGTTGCTTGAAGACAGCTGTATGTTTATACCAGTCCAGGTGCTATGCAATATCTAAGAGAAATAAGCCCAGTCCACAAGTCAGACAATTTCCCCCTGCCTGAAGTCCATGGTTTCTCCATAATTGCACCTGTCTGCATGTTAACAGGTAAATGCCTTCAGTTTTGGAAAGCCATTAGTCATGTAAGTGGATGTTTAGAAGCAGTAGGATTGCAGAAAGCAGCAGGCCATCCCTATGTTGGTCTCAGAAAACTTAGTGTCAACTTCGGGCTTACTCTACCCAACTGATAGCTTTCAACGGCCACAAGCGTTACTAAAACAATTTACAGTATACACTAAGTCACCCTTTAATTTTTTCACCCTTTATATTTCAGTTTACTGGGGTAACCATTTAACCAAGGGTAGAAAGACAAAATGAAGTTCCATAGAGGCAAAGTGACAGGTATGGTCAATTCATTCTGCTGTTAAGGTATCAGGATTCTTGGCTCCTTGATAAGAGCAATGCTTTTGCAGCAAGCAGAGAATTTACACAGCCCCTTATCCTTCAGTCTCCAACATACTACCCAGAAGAAAGCGTTCTTTTCAGTCAGTGTTAAACATCAATTTTGAGATGTAGTATCTTGAAATAACCCATAGTTTTGTTTTAAGCTCTTAGGACAATAACTAAGTGTCAAGACCTACAGCATTAGTCTGTAAGCTCCATCAGCAGTTATTTTAGGACTGCAGCTATAATTAACAATAGCCATGTTGGTGTTTGTGACTGCAAGTGGGCATAGACACAGATAAACCTGCCTACTCTTCATATCCAGACCTGAGGCAGACTTTTTAAAAATAGAATATAGAAAGCAAATCAAAAGCAAATCTGAGAGAGTTCTTGTAATGCAAAGTAAAGCATGCTCAGTTATACTGGAGAAAGAGTAGAGAATGATGCTTCAGATTTCCATTCTTTATTGCCAACAGATTTATATTCAAAATGCCAAGGTCCCAAAAAAAAAAAAAGTAATAAATACTTCACTTTAGGCTGTAATAAATTAAAAAAAAATTAACAAGGAATGCACTTGGCCAGCCACAAGTGTGGGTATTTTTGAAAAATAAGGAAAAAAACAGTATGGCCATAGTTCACAGTTAAGCAACCAGAAGCTGCTTGTTACAATTATCCCCAACAACGGAGCTCTCCCTTCCCTCCCTTTCCAGATGTGTATTCACAGTTTAACTCCATCAGAGATGCTCTCTTACAGAGCAAACAGACACACTCTGCTCCAAATTCAAGTCAAATTATATCTTTAACACACATGAAGCAAGGAAAACTAGGATCCGAAGAACTCCTTGTCACAACATTTTACTCCAACAAGTAGGTTTAGGCTTCTAATAGATGTGTGCCCAGCACACTTGGACAGTCCAGTTTTCATACCACCACACATCCATCATCAACATACTAGTTGCTCCATCATCTCCACTGTAGATTCACAGTGAACAAGAGAGTCCATTTGGTTTAACAGAGTCAATTCCTTCAGTTACATCGCTGCAGCAGCATGTTCAGAGCATATTCCATTCTGTGTTTTAGTTCCAATGAACATCCCGAAACCAGAAGGGTTGTCAGATGAAAGGTTGTGGATATCCTGTCTTCATTTATGTAGGTAAGGAGATATTCCTCACTCTGATTGCAAATTATGACTTTTGTGTGATCATGGTAGAAGTTCACCTGTAAAAGAGAAGTTTGCTGTTTGTCTCCTTTCTCCTCTGAATTTCTGAGATTTACCTAGTTTTATTGCAATAAAGTATTTTAAGACATTTTCTCTGGTGATGCTACCACACTTACTTGAAACGTTCCATCATTGAAGAGCATCATTAATGCTTTATCAGATTTGAGCCACTGTAAGAGGTAAAGCCTGGGCCTGCGTACATCTGTTAGGCTGGGCAAGTCTCCTCCCTAGGAAAGGAAACAGACTATGTCAAGCACTCAGTTTACATTTAGTGTATTTTTACAGCTCAGGACCCTGAAGGTGCTGAACTTACATCCATAAGGTTCTCCTCCATATAGTGAGAGAAATACTTCAGTACAGTTACTTGGCTAATGAACTGTTCAGGGGCCTCTGTGGCTGAGAAGACAGAGCATTGGCCTAGCTCAGCATAGTAATGCACTGTCCTGAAAGAAGAAAAAAAAAAGGTGGTAAGTGATGAGAAACAAGTATTTCATGTTTAAACTGCTTTAGTGAGTTGCTTGTTTTGTAATGATTCTTACTTTTTGTCTGGCAGAAGGCTCATATGTGCCCCATTGTTGAAGAGGACACCAACAGTGTGATCTGACAGCTGGTACCCAAAGCCATACTTGTTGGAGTAGTCCACCCATTTTGTAACCCACTGGAAGGATGCTGTCAGCTGTTCTTTGGGATTGCTATCTGCTTCTGGCATATTCTCCAGACATCCCCTCAATACTCTTGCAACTGTATCAGCAACGCTTCCCATAGTACTATCTTCCAAACCTGAAAAGAAAGAATTATTAGACTGACAAGAGCACATAGAAGATTTTCGTTCCAAACTTTTGAGTTACATAGACTTTAAGAAATCTAGCCTTAATGACTTTCTAGTTTAAATTTTTCAAAATTATTGGCTTTTGCAACATCAAAAATAAGAGTATAAAAGCAATGTTTGCTTCAAGCTTTTAAGATATGAGGAAAATTAAGCAAGATTCAGACTTAGACATCACATATTGCTGCACTTACATTCACTGCTACTGCTGCAGCTTCCCAAAGTTCCTCTGACTATCATCCGAATGGAGTCTCCAATCTGCTTAGTTTCTGGCAGTGCTCCTGGCTTCACCACTGTTGTGGTAAGAGGCTGAATCTCCTACAAGAGATGTCAGACACGTAAACATCAAAACATAACACAAGTCAAGGCTCATACACAAGTTTTGCATGGCTCTCCTGACTCTCAACAAATGATAAATTCTAGGGAAACTGGTATTCATGTACAAAGATTACAAAGGAGCTGCTGCTAGACTTAGCTCAGAGCAGCACTACAGGTCTTTCCATTCTTTAGATCTTCAATTTGCATCTCACAGGCTATTAATCAGTTTTCTGCTCTCCAGCAGCAAGGGAGCAGCTGTGTGCAGGTCTGAACACCAAACAGTAAAAGAGAGATTTCAGCAATTTATTCTTTTAAAAAGCCCTAGTTAATCATGCACTGAAGCCCTGTATTTGGAATATTGAGAAATAGCACCTGGCAGACAAATTAACGCACAGGCAACAATGGAGTCTAGGCAGATACTATAATTACTCAAAAGCCAAAATTTATGGTCTCCCTACAAAGGCTACCATACCTTTGCAATGCTTGTTTAAGCCCTCTTAAAGCAGCTCTGCTAATCATTTAAGCTTGATTATGCTGTGTACAGCCCCAGTTCTGATATCCAAGCCAAATATAATTTAATTATAGCTACTCCACCCAACTGTTACTAGATTTGAACTGCACTTGCATATACCTCATCTGTCTTGTGTTTGGGGGCCTGCTGGGTTATCGATGTCTTCTTCAAATCATGTCTGAGCTTGTAGATTTCTTCATCTTCTTTAGCTAGCCTGTCTGCAACACAGGAGAAAAAAAAAATTAACTCTGAATCTGGAAGTCGTATTGAATTACAGAAAGCATAAGTTAGCTGCAGAAAACACACTGTGTCTCTCTAGCAGCTTCTTCTAAGCCTACCATAGTCTCCCAGAGAAATTTCACACATTATACACAAGTCACTCTAAGACACTAAATTTCAATAGACTTTACAAACTAACAGATGACCAATATAAATATGGATGCTGTAGAAGCATTTAACTATGTAAACTGACATTGGTGGGCAGGCTAACATCTATACTAATCAAGAAAAAAGTCAAAACCAACCCAGGAAAGCTCTAAGACACAGATACAACTGTTCTGTTGCTATCTATCTTCTGTTCTACACTAATATGAAACTGATGCAATAGAGATAAGTGGACTGTATCTAGACTTCAAACTTACTATGTGTGTCCAAGTATCTGGCCTTATCCTTTTTTCCCCCAAAGAGAGCAGCAGCTGCTTTTTTGAAGAAATTTTTAGCAGGACTTGACAAATGGAAATCAGGGACGGTGTGACAACAGCTTGCAGAAAGTCTATCAGGTGTAAAGCCCTGTGGAAATACAACACGACTTTTTTAGACCACAGAGTGCATTTTTATGTGCATTTTGTTTTTTACAAACCAACAGCAGACAGTACAAACCTGTAAGAAGAATTCATGTCGAATTATTTCATCTAAACTGGGCCGATCTTCAGGGTTTTTTGACAACATGCTAGCTATTAAGTGTTTTGCAGGTGCCAAGAGAGATGAAGGCAGGCTGTATCTTGCTTCCCTTATACATCTGTATGTTTCTTTAAGATTTGTAGTCTCAAACGGGGGTCTTCCCAACAGCATTGTATACCTGTTTAAAGGCAAAGGAAAATTGTTTTATTTTACACACCTACCAAACTTGTGTCTACAGCTACAAAAAAAAAAGGCTTTGTCTATCTCCCAACATAAAGAATGTATAAAAGGCTGTAAATGGATGCAGCACTGTGTCCCCTTTGAACTCTCAAAAGCCTAAGCCAGTGACAGATATAATACATTTCAAAGGCAGGAAAGTACTTACATTACGCAGCCTAAGGCCCATATATCAGATTCACAGCCATGCCCTTGTTTGTTGAGGACTTCTGGAGAGAGGTAATTTGGTGTGCCACATATTGTTCTGAAAAATCAAAGACACCACAGAGCTGGTTAATATTTCAAATAGAAAGAGAAAGGAGCTATTTTTCATAGGGCAGGTTTCCCTCTCAAGTTCAGACATCTAAAGAGGAGCCGTAGGAACTTTAATAGCATAGATGTTTTTTCATTTTATCTTCAGAATACCGGAACGGCAATAACTAGCTTTTGCTATAGAACATTACTTCATTTTCATATGAATTTAGTTTCATTTACTGCTAGACTATAAATTTTTGATGCTCCTACCTCCTCCTGTGCTCCAGTGGTTCCAGCCTAGCTGCCAAACCAAAGTCACCGAGCTTCAATTCCATGTTCTCATTGATAAAGAAGTTACCTGGCAGACAAAGAAATTCCAGTTAATCCATCTCTGGCAAGGTAGGAAGGCATCTGCCACAGGTGCTGAGTCATACTTTGTTCAGAGCCAGAAGCTACGCAAGATTTTTTTTTTTTTTAAATTAGGAATGCTTAATGTCATCCCTTAAGCACCATGAGTATCCACTGTAAAGACAGACTAAGCTGATTCTACTAAACAAACTATCACCATACACAGATAAAGTGCTACAACTTTACAGGCCTGGAGAAGTATGTTTAGAAGTTGGAGAACTTACCTAGTTTAAGATCCCTGTGTAAGATTTCCTGTTCATGAAGATACTTTAGCCCTGACACAATTTGCCTGAGGTAGTATCGTACTTCTGGTTCTGTCAATACCTTCCTCGCTTTTAAGATGTGAGCCATTGACTGCAGAAGAAAAGCAAAGGCAGAAATGTCACTGAAAATTCATGCACAAGATTCACCTTAAGCAAAAGTAAATGAGTACATTGAGAAACAACAACTAAAGCCACAAAAAATAAGTTTTACACAAAATATATTTAAATTAGTTGCACATTTCAGGTAAGTAAATACCAATTTCTCCCAGCTGTTGCTTACCCTTCTACTGCAGTATTCCAGAAGAATGTAAATATTCTCTCTATCTTCAAAGTAGTGGTAAAACTGCACAACATGTCTATGATTAAGCATTCTGTGCAGCTCAATCTCTTTATCAATCTGTAAAGACAACATAGTGGGAAAGAAGAAAGGTGTTGTTAGCCTTACTTCCACAAGGTTGAGCAGACAGCTCTATCAGAACCATTTCAGGAAAAGGGGTAGGCAATCCAGCACACAAAGAGTTTGAGAAAAAAAAAACATTCATGCACACATACCTTCTCCCTTTGATGAGGTTTTGCTACTCTGCTGTGAGGAATGATTTTTGCAGCATAAACTTTATTTGTTGTCAAATCTGTCATCTCGTAACACTTGGCAAATCCACCCTAGAGAGACATAGGAGAAAAAGGCAATTAGAGCAGGTATAAATGCAGTCCTGCACTTAGTCATTCACCAGCTCATGTATTAGTCAAGAAGGGCAACTTCCTTAGCAAAGGGCAATTTTCTAAGGACAGGACCTGGGTTCATCGTCTGTTGGAAGGCTCGCGCTCCCCACTCCCCGCATGTACCATCCAAGTCTTTCCCGCGGGCTCCCCGAGCCGAAGGCACGAGGCCGGGGCAGCAAGGGCGCTCGGACCCATAGCGCCTGGCCCGGGCGGCGCTGGCCAGGTGGCGGGCGGCAGCGCAGCGCACTCCGCTCTCCGGGGAAACGCAGCCCCGCAGGGGCAGCGCCCGCCGGCCGCCCCGTCGAGGGGCGGCGAGCTGGGCACACCGGCCGTCGCCTCGGGAGGGCACGGGGCTCGCCGCGGCCCTTACCTTTCCGAGCACCTTGCCGCGGCAGTAGCGCTTCCCCGTCGTGGGGTCGGTTATAATCCGGGAGACCTCGGCTGCGGGGTGGCCGTGCTGGTGCGGCGGCTCCTCCGCCTTCTTCCTGCGCGACTCGCCGCCGGCCGCCCTGCCCGCCGCCGCCTCGCAGCCCTTGGCACCGCCGCCGCCCGGTGGGTGGGCGATAGTCCGTAGGAGCTCCATCACCGCACCCCGCCGGCTCCGTCCTGCCTGCCCTCCCCAGTCCCGCTCCACCTGCCCAACCCTTCCCAGCCGCTTTCCTCACGACGCCGAGCTGCTCCTCGGCTCGCCCTTTATGAAGCGGGTGGCGGCTCCGCCCCCGCGCTGAGAGGCGGTCCCCGCCCGGTCTCCACTCCGCTCCGCCCTCCCGGCTTCGCCCGGCCTCGCCCCGCCCCGGCCCTGCGGAGAGCTGGACGGAGGCGGGCTGACCTGTTCTGCCCTCCCTTCCCGGGCTGACCTGTTCTGCCTTCGCTTGCCCAGCTGTGTGGCGGGAGCAGAGCGGAGCGGCGGGGCGAGCAGGCTCTTGTCCCCCGACAGCAAGGGGGGCTGCCCTGGCCGCTACCGTCCCGTGTGGGAGCTCGTCGAAGGGAGCTTCAGCGTGAGAGGTGTTTTCCTCGCTCGAAGATTGCTGTGTGTGGGGCAATGCGGGTTGGTGATGGACGGTCCGAGCTGTAGGAGCAGCCCCGTAACGCGTGCCTGCTGCTGCACGTGGGGAAGAGAAGGAGTTTGTCCCACCTCTGCCAAAGCAGCTGCAGCACAGCAGAGAGACAGACAGGGCCAGCATGGAGCTGAGGCCCATGGGCCTGCTCAGATGGTACAAATCACTGGCATGAATGCCCCACTGCCAAGGGCTATCGTGTCCCTCCCTTTGAAAGGAGAGCTCATGCCTAGGGGCACCCCCCACAGCTGTCTGAGAACAGTCAGCTCTAAAATCTCTTCATAAGCAGCAAATAAATCAAGTTGGAACGCACCTGAAGGCAATTTAGTATAGGGCCTCTGTACAGACAATTGCTAGAAAGTGAAGTCTGGTCTCAGAGAAGAATAATGAAATGTGAAACAATTTTACATTTCTCCTTTCTAAATATGCAAAAATGCCAAAATTCATCATTTTCTTAGTGCGTGACACATTTCTGAAGTAGTATTTTCTTGTTGGCAGACAAAATACTTCCACCTGCTTTTGTTGCTGGTAAAAATCAAAGACTAGTTGATTTGGTAGAAATGACTCTCAGAGCATGTAACTGTAAGTTATTTCAATGTCAGTCCCTTAAAATCTCTCATTTCACATCTCAAAATAACAGAACAGTCTAATTTTAGAGTGTCAACAACAGGATGCATGCCTTAACAGAACACACAAAGCCGCCCCAGCCAAAATCAGCAAGAGTGTAGAACAACAATATTTGTTTATTTGTTTCTCTCCATAGGTGTTGCTTTTGGAAGGTAACAGTGCTGAAGTATTAAGTATTCTCGATTGTGTACACTCTTTGTCTGCAGTTTTTTGATGGGCTTTTGCTGCTGCATTCAGGTGCCTTCCTAACCCATTCTGCAAAACCTAGTCAAATCACATTAGTATTACTAGGCATTAACCATAGGGGTAGACGTAAAAAGAAAAAGGAAAAATTGGGATATATAGACACTGTTCAGTCCTGTGCCCTCTTAACCCTTTGTCTTACAGGCATTGACTTCCTAGACGAATATTTTTATACTCACATAACCTTACATTTCCACAGATTAGTACCCGTTTTTGCAAAATAAATTACAAATAAACGTGATTTCTCTTTGCTTCGTTAAGTGTCGGTATATTGCTTTGATCTGCTGCGCTGGAAGGCTTTTGGGGGGATAAGGGAAATTGGCAGAATAGAAGTACACGTTTCCCATCTTCTGGAAGGAAATGGTACTGCACATGGTAAAAAGCGTAAGAAAAACAAGCTTCGTCTGGTAAAGGTTTAGGGAAGATTGTTAAGCTTGGCTTTATGAAGACACAAGCACGTGGTTAAAGTGCACAAAGCGTTCTGTTAAGCATGACTGACACTATTTGTTCTCACCTACTTTGCTGAAACAAAGTATTTAAGCTGTGTTCCCTGAGTTACAAAAGGCCGTGAGGCTGCTGGGCTGTCCCGTGCAGAAGTTACTCGAAGACTATTTTCTCACTTTCTCATAGGGACAATTTACCTAACACTCATCTCAAGGTGCCAAGTTCACCGTGCTGTTTATTGTGAGGTTTTACAAAGCAAACTTGCTATCTTCTAAAGGTGATCTCTTGGATAAAATAACATTGTAGTTAATGTTTTATATTTTTTATATTTTTATATTTTGCAGAGGAAAGCCATTCTGTAATCTCCCAGTTTTTCTTCCATAGCAGCACCTCTGTAGCCAAATCAGTATACAGCGTTACAGTTTGCCTGCCAAGAAACAGGGCAAACCTAGCCCAAACTCAGGCTTCAGGCATTCCTTCTGTGTCTGTTTCTAGAAAACAGGCAATCATATATTCCTGCAGGTCCATTTTGACACAGGTATGGAGCTGTTCATAAAAGCCATATTACCAAGGGTCTGCGAAGACTGTGTGTGCATAAATCCCTGGTTCAGATGAGGAATGGGAATTTGACAGTCAGGAGCTGTCCCATCACAGGCTTGTGGGAAGAAGGTCTTATCAGGAACTGCTTATTCTTGCTGTAACATTATAAAAGTGAGGTGTCCAGAGACTTAAATTTCCAGAAAGAAGAACATTAAATCCTGGATTTCCAACCTCATGAATATTACAGAGCTTCGTCACTGTATTCATGAGCATGATTTTGCCAGGGAAACCAAAGCTTTATATGAAATCCTAACTAACACTGTATACAAGGCTTCCAGACTGACTCTCAACTGAACTTTCTGAATATTTGGTGCCACTAATACTATTTCCCTACCCAGTATGCCAATTTAAGCCAATTCAGTATGCTCCTACAAAATTCATTCCGGACTCGGGTGGCAGCCCACACTTATTTGGCAGGCAGCCCTGACCTTTCACCTGCCTGGCCTCATAATTTGATTTCTGCTATCAGGTTAGCTGATAGCTCTCCTGCTTCAGGTTAGCTTTTGGTAGAACCATGTTTTTCATTTAACTGGTCGTGGAGTGCCCTCAGCTGTTGAAGAGAGGTTATGGCACTCTGTCCTAAAAGAAGTGTACTTAAAGATCAAACAAACGAGTTCAATGAATCGCATGTTCACCGGATTACGTATCAACATATATAAGCAGCTTTCTTCTAGAACATCACCCTATAGATAATGTTTTACTAAAATTGGGGCTTCTACACAATGTTCTTCATGATCCTTTGTGACTTGAGTCTATTGCTAATCTTACTTCACTTTACTGTGAACTAAGATTGATTGACTAAGTCTCACTTCTTGGTTTATTACTGTTTTGTTTTAGGGCAAATTTGGGAGGAAACTTCTGAATGGGTATTTTTTAGAAAGCAAATTCAAGTGGCTCCTCCCT
>JAYDZK010000128.1:54945812-54957851 GCA_034509185.1 Euphonia xanthogaster | reverse complement strand
ACTTCTGAGCCACAGGTTATCTTTCCTTCCACTTGTGTGTCATTTTACAGAACAGAGCAGTAAATACCCCTAACATGTGGTGTCAGTTTACAAGACAGTGTAAATATTATCAAATATCCTTAAACGTGAATTTTTGAGGTAGGTTACTTGTTCCACTCTATATTATAGTATCAATTTGGCTAATCATTTAAAATTATTAATAGTTCACAGCTTGAAATATTAAAAAGTAAATATATATACTGAAATATATTTAAAAAGTAAATATTTCTCGTGGATGATACAATGGAAAACATAAGAGCATTACCTTCTTTTGTACCAGCCCACATGAGGCTCTTGGTTGTTACCTGCTCAACTGAGGTCTTTGGATGTTCTCTTTTTTCTTTTTTTTCCCCTTCTTCCTATAAACATAAACTTTAAATTCTCTAATTTCCAAAAAACTTGATAATGTTTGCATTCTTTCCGGTAGGAAGCAACATTAAGAATAATCCAGAAATCGAACTAGAACATTAGGACTCTGCAAGGATTACTGGAAACTGGAAATTAAGCTATTTTAGCCAAATGAAATATTAATTTCATGGCATCAAAAGGACTTAAAAATTCTTTGCAAACTACATCTTTTGTTTAATGTAATTGTACTAGGATGGCAGAAATCATAGAAAAATTAACCAAAAAGCACAAGCACATATTCTCTGTATCAACTTCTGCAAGTTTAGTTTTTGGGGTTTTTGCTTTGAAACATTATAATTAATGCTTAGATATCAGAAAAACAGAGTTTCACAAAGCACACTGAGCTTCACGCTGAGCTTCACAACACCAAAAGACAAAATTGTGAGTCTGCCAACCAACTGACAACATAACTGTGCTATGTATGAGATATTACACAACAAAAAATAATTATGAGCTTAGGATATTTAAAGAACTAATTTGATATCATAAAACTTACACTGCTTCCTTGCTTCCTTATTAATTATAAAGACTGGAAAATATGCTATAAAAATAATGCAAATATTCAGACGGAAAATAATATATCCCAGGAGTTATTTTTCCTCAGTTTAATTGAGCAAGGGCTTTATAGAGTATCCATTTATTTTCCTCCTTATTTATAAAATAAGGACTTCCAACTAGCCTTGGGCTGTCTGCCTAACTACTAAATTTGCAGCAAAATAAATAGGAGTTGAGAAACTATGACCTATCCACAGACATGATCCTCCTGTCACCTGCATTACATGTTATCTTTTAAACATTAGGATCTCATGTGCAGGATGCTGTCTTTCACTGTCCCTTTGGTTCTCAGTGTATGCAACTAAGGATGTAACTACCCAAAGCAAATTATAATGGAATTATTGATGAATATTTTAAATAAAAAAACAGGGTTGTATTTTTCTTTTCTGTGTAAGTATAAGTTTGGTACATTCAATCTGATAATATAAGTTCAAAGTTGTTAGCATTCTAAAACAAACCTTTCTGTAACTACTTTTTCTTCTGCTCAAATATAGGCAACAGTATCCATCATTTTGTATTCTTAAAAGCAAGAGACATTCACCACCTTATTGATAGCCTTATTGGCTATCACCAATGATACATTCATTGGAACAGAGGAGCAGAGACACAGGCATTTCTGAGAGCCTATAGGGAATCCTACTGATGAAACTGATCATGAGCAAAATAATTTCTATGTCATAAAGGGGAGAAGAGAATCCTAATACAGCTGAACTAAAACTTTTTTATTATTTATGTATGACATTCACACAAAATAAAAAATAATAATCAAACTTTGCACTGTGCAAAGTCACATGAGAAAGAGAGGATTACTTCTCAAAATCTAATAGCAAGATATTGTCTACCTCCACTTCAGAAGGGCTTTTGATAATGTCTCCCATAAGTTCTTCAGAAGCAATCTAATGGGGCATGGGCTGGACAAGCAGACAGTGAAGCAGACTGAAAACTGGTGGAGTAGCTGGATCCATAGGGCAGTGATCCATAGCATGAAACCTAGTTGAGGCCAACATCTAGTTCTGTACCCTAGGCATCAGCACTGGATCCAGCTTTGCTCAATATCATCATTATTCTGGATGACAGGGCAGAGCATAGCCTCAAGAAGTTTGCCAATGACTCAAAACTGGAAGGTGTGGTTTATACAACCAGAGGTTCATGCCTCCATCTAAAGGAATCTCAAAAGGCTGGAGAAACAGGCTGGCAGGAACCTCCTGCAGTTACGCAAGGAATAGAGGAATAGAACAGTAGCTGCAGCGAGCCACCCTGTTGGAAAGCAGCTTTCCTTCAAAGGCTCAGAGGATCCTAGAGAGCACAAAGCTGAATGTGAGCCTGCACTGCGCCCTTAGGCAAAGAGGGCTCATGGCCTTGGGCTACACTGGGAAGAGAGTTGTCATCAGATTGAGAGATATGATCCTTTTCTTCTGCTCAGCACTGATGAAACCATGTGTGGAGTATTGTGTGCAGGACAAGAGAAACACGTAACTCTTGAAAAGAGTTCAGGAAAAGACCACTAATATGAGCATCTCTCACAGGAAGACAGACTGGTAAAGCTGGAACTGTTAAGCCTCAAGAAGACAAGAGAAGGGTTTGAGCTGTCATATCAATCTACGCAAATACCTGAAGGCATGTTACAAAGACGGAATCAGTCTCCTCGCAGCAGTGCTGAGTGACAAGATCAGAGGCAAGGGGTACTAAAACACAAGTGGTTCCCTTTGAATATCAGGAAACATTTTCTTCTTGCTGTGAGGGTGAGCACAAGCACAGGTTGCCTTGAGAGGTTGTGGAGGCACCATCCTTAGACATACACAGGAGCCCTCTGGAGGTTGTCCTGGGCAACCTGTTCTAGGTGACCCTGCTTGAGAGGAAGGCTGGGCTAGATGACCTTCAGAGGTCACTTGTAGCCTCAAAAATTCTGTGGGGCTATATAAAAAAATACCCCAAAAATAAGTCTAATTTAAATTTAATAGAGAAAAATTAATCTTCCTTGTGTAAATATATTGGTAAACTATTGTATCATTTTAAATGCCTATTTTATAAAACTTCATATGATTGTCAAAGAACTTCTCTTTTTTGACATCTTTTTAATACTAAACTTAAATAAATTACTCAAAAAAACATTACTTGTTTAAAAAAACTAAAATTCTAAAAGCCACATGAAATCATTATAAATCATGCATGTTTTCTTTAAATCCCATTAAAAAAAAAACTGATTATTTTTCAGCTCATTTATGTTCTGTAGACTACTTTAAGCACCAATCATATACTTAATTCATCTTCCTCTGCAATTTTTTTTCCTAGAATATAATTTCTCTGTGGCCCTTTTAGCATTTCCAGAGTAGCACTTCTGGTATTTGTGTAGCAGCTGAAAATCAGTCTCAAATTTGAAAAGAGCAAATCAATTACTTTTATTACTTTGCTTACTAATGATAGTTATTTCCATTCTCAGGAAAAAGCAAATACAATCTGTCTGTTAAATACAGAAAGTGTTGTTGTTCCCTTACTCTTTTTCAAGTATGAAATACAAAACCACCAAGATTTTCCTTAGAAAGCATCTGCACTTAAAAGTTTGAAAGGTTTAAAAAAAGTACTCTACTTATAAATACTATCCATATACGCACTTCTGTTTGTTAAAAGTTGTGTCTTATAATATCGAAAGAACAAGGGATGGTAGGAAGGAGAAAACTCACAGTGTGGTTTCATACCTTGTGGTATCTTTGCTACATATAAACATTCTGCCTCAACTTCTGCTCTTAATTACTGCCTAGACCAACAGGAAATTGCTTTATTCCAGTTATAGCATTTCTGTATGAGCTGCTTTTTAGTATATTCAAGACAACAAGTAGTTCAATGAATATTGTAAATTTGCAAGGCACATTATCTTTCATCCACTGTTATAGTAGGATAATTACTTTAATGACAATAATAGACTAAAATATATATACACAATAATGGATTTGTTTCAAGTCTTTCTTTGGCAAATAATAGGGACTAAGTACCTTATGAAAAGAAATCCAAGTCACAATTAAACTTTCTTTAAAGATTGTAATTATAATCTACATTGTTTCATGACTCATGTTTTATAACATAGTGGCGGAATACTGCTGCTAAGAAAAATCTGAAATTACTTCTATATAGTATTTTCTTTTCTTTTTGCTGCAGTGGTCTTAGAAAGCCACACGAGACAGCTTATAGGTAAATCTGCTTTGAGGAGGTAGGACTTCACAGGCAAGCTCAGCTAACTGGGCTCTATCCAAAATGAGAAATTTATCATGATCACCTACCTAATTTCTTACCTAATTCTAATTGTCTAAAAGCAATGGATTACTTTCTCGCTCTCTCATTGGTGTTACTATATCATTCTTGCACTGTTTCTAACGCTGTGCTCTATTACTATTATTAATCCATTGTAATACTACCAACAGCATACCCCAAACATTAATCAACCTAACATCCTTTATGAATGAATTCTTTTAATCTCTCTGAAGTCATTATACTGGTCCTTTATAGCCCCAAAATAATTAGCAGAGAATATACTTTCATTCACATCAGTGACTTGCACCCTCCAAAGTGTGTTTCAATTGCCTGTTGTTGCTTCTTTCCTGACAAATTTGACAACTTCATATTGTGAACTATTTGCACTGGTAGTCCAAATGACAAATTGAGCTTTGCCATATGCTTCCAAACTCAATCACAAAACCCTAGGCTAAGTTCTAGGATGTTATATTTCAAAGCATCTGGCAAGCCAGAATGTATAAATTGAACAATGCTAGGGTTCAGGCCGGGAAAGTAGAGGCAGATAGTAACTATAAAACTGAAACACTGACAAGTCTTCCTGGGGTTGCAAGTTTTTACCAGTTTATTGCTCTGTGGTGTTTGCTCATATGCTCATTTTTACTATGAAATAGATAAGAAACTATGAAATATGGCTTTTTTTTTTTTCTTAGTAGAAGAAGAGTCAGTTCTCACATTAACCAAGGCTCTGCACTCAGTGTGAGTGATGATTTTACAACACATAATACCTGGGATTGTCCAACAAAGATCCTTTTACCAAGGATTATACTCTAGGATACTTTAGATTTTAAAAAAGATAAAAAACAGCCTCCTCTTTACACCATGTTTTCCTTATTTTTCCTTTTTTCCTTCTGCTTTGCTGCTGTAAACACACTCTTAACAAGAGACCTGATATAACTTGGGAAGGCTTCAGGCCTGCTGTCTGAAGTGCAATGAGAATCACTGCAATTCTCATCTTCCTTTAGTTCTCATCAGAATTTCCCATTTTTGCATTCTTACTTAGGATTCAGCAAACTTACAAAAAGACTGCAAATCTACTCTGTTCAAACACATTTCTCAGCAGAGTAAAAAGGAGAAAGTGAGGCTAATCTTTATCACATTCTTCTCCCTAAAACTGGTGTAGAGTCTCTGTGCAAGCAGCTGCTGTCAGAGGGAGCCAGAGAAGAAACAGCAGAGGAGGACCAAACAGCAAACACAGACCAACTTCCAAAATGCTGCACAAAGCACAACAGTTTGTGGCTAAATGCTTATGTGTAGCTTTATCCTGTTTAATTATGTGCAAAAGAGACAACTGAGTACTNNNACGTGAGGGATCAATGACAAACATACAGAAAACAGGGAATATACTGTAAATTCACATGGTGATTTGTCCCACTACAACAAGAGCTGAAATCATAACAGCTAATCAATTGTTAATTTTTAATCAATTGTTAATTCAGATATTTTGACCTGCCAATAAATTTTTTGGGATCTCTCAATCCAGAATATCCTAACTGACATAACCAACATAGATCAAAGAGGGTATGCAGCAGCCATTGCTGTTTTATGTTGCTTTATCTTAAAAATGACTTGCAGTAAACATATGCTTTTTATATACATATAAAGATACAGCTCCATGAATCCATAAGTCAGCTGGATACATTTCAAACTCTATTTTAATTTTTCTGCTTGATAAATTTAGCCATACTCTAATCAAGCTATAGTCAGTCAAGTGAAGAGCGTTAATTTGCTACCAAAAATGCCAAATATGCACAAAAAACACCAGATAAGAAGAAACATAATTGATAAAATTGTATCAATTAACAAAGGGTAGATATAACTACATGAACTCACAAAACCATCTGAAATATTTCCAGAGAAAAGCAGGTAGAAAGTCAGCGAAGTCAGTTATAAAGTAAAATTTTAACCACATTTCATGCCTTCTGCAGTAGATTAAATGTTGTTTTATAACACTATCCTAAAATGCCCTCTAAAATGAGAAAACATGATATCTTTTCAAGGAAATAAATATAATAGACAAATAATCAAATCTTCCTTCTCTCTCCAAAAACAATTATATTAAAAATACAGCATCATGTCTGCCACCATCAGATCTTTCACTGATTTCACAGATAGATGGAAGTAATAGTTTTATGTATTTCAATTATTTTGGAAATACTGAATGAAAAACATCTGGACACATAAACTTACTAATTTTACTTTTTTTTTCAGCAGTCATTGGTCTCTGTCTGAAGCAAGCATTAAATTCATCACTTGCAATCAAAAGTTCTCATGTAAAATATAGCCTATGTTATTTTTTAGTGAACTGTGATAGAAGAAAAATTGGTTTGGTTTTCTGCTCTTCCTTTAACTTTTTTGAACACTTTTCTTATCTCAATAATTTGTCAGGTTATACATCAAATGTTACATACATAAACACTGAGTTGTTTTCAAAAGGAATTATAGAGTGGGCTGCAAAAAGCCCATTACCTACCTGTGTGAAACTACAAAACATGAAACAAGCTCTGATGAACTGAAGGTATGTTAATAATTGTGTTGCACAATATACTTCATTCCAATGTATGAAAAAATTCACACAACTTTAGAAATACTAATACTGGCCTTTAATACTTGGAATTAGACTTGATCAATGCAATTAATTTTTGGCTATTTAGAGAGGTATGCAGGGACCTAGACCTTCAGCAAGCCCTGTATTCTTTTCTACAGACTTTGGTGGACTGAAAAATAACACTTGCAGAAATTTTTTTTTTTTTGTCCAGAAAAACATTTTAAGCAGTCTTTGACTACAAAAATAAAACTTTTCTTAGAAACTGTACGTTATCAGATAAAATTAGCTTCCATTATACAGCTGTTTAAGCAGAAAGATAACTTGACCAGTAACAAAAAGTTTGGGTTTATTCTATGCACCACAATGTATTAATTTTTTCTCTTTTTCTTTTTTTCTTTTTGGGGGATGGTGAGGGGAGGCAGGGATACTTGGCACAAAAAATAGCTAATTTTAATTAAGCTCTATAGGATTCACTTGTCTTTCATTGAGACTATTAATTCTACTGTTTTCAATAACTATTTTAAATTATAGACATTGAATTGTTACCAGTCCAAGATTTTTACTTCTTACCTTAGAAACTGGGATGATTTGCCAAAGTTTGCCAAGCACAAAACCTATCAGTTTTTCAGACAGGATATTGATATTATGAATGTAGGAGTTAGTTCTATTTTTCATTGAAAACACACTGCTGATTAACAGAACTGAAATAGTCCTATATTACCTCCACCTGAAAATTTACTTCTTATTTTTTTCTGTGGTATTGTACTGCTAAGTAGTAGGACTAATCACACTTTAAAAACCCCACATAGTTAATGGGTTTCCCAATGTTGTGTTCTGCTCAGTACATATTCTGTTCTAAGGTATCAAACACTTCAGCAGGGGAGAGCTAGGGCAAGCTGCAAATGAAGAGGGTTATTTCACTTCAGTTTCCAAGCAACACAGGAAAGTAATGGCTATGCAGCATGCTGGTCTTTGTTCCAAAAGGTGCTAGAACTCATAATTATCATGGAGTTTAAATATAAGCATTTGCTTCTTCCACCTCATGTGTTCCAATCCTTTTCTTTTTTCTTTTTTTCCCTATATTCCATCCCTTTTAGCCATGTTAGAGGACATCCTTTTTCTGAAACACTGTCTGTCTGTATAATCAACATAGCCACTCCTTGGAGAAAGTGCCTTAGTAAGCACCGACTACTAAAATGACATTAAAATCAAGTTTTAGTCCAGAGAAGGATCACAAGGATGGATGAGGGGGATGGATCACCTCTACTGTGAGAAAAGGCTCAGAAAGGTTTGTTCAGACTGGAAAAGGGAAGGCCTAGAGGTGACCTAATTGCAGCCTTCCAGTACCTGCAGGGAGCTTACAAGGAAGATGGAGAGAGACTTTTTACATTGGCATGTAGCGAGAGGGCAAGGGGCAATGGCTTCAAACTGAAAGCGTGTAGGTTTAGATCAGTATCAGGAAGAAATTCTTCACTGTGAAGGTGGTGAGGCACTGGAACAGGCTGCCCAGAGAAGCTGTGGCTGTCCCATTCCTGGAGGTGTTCCAGGCCAAGTTGGATGGGACTCAGAGCAATGTGGTCCAGTGGAAGGTGTCCCTGCCCATGGTGACAGGGGGTTTGGAACCAGATGATCTATAGAGTCCCTTCCAACGTAAGACATTCCACAATTGTATGACAGCCACATAACTTGGCCAGTTCTGAACTTACTCCTCTTTTGATTCAGGTGGATTAGAAAATGGAGAGGAGGTAGACTTCTGGTAGAGGACATTTAGAAGCTTGAGCATCAGCTGTTCCACAGAAGATTTAATTTAAAGGTGCTTACTTTAATCATATTGAACAGTAATAGGGATACTCATCCTAAGTTAAAGTAGTCTGAATTTATTTGGTGAAAATTACCTCCGAAACAAGTAATAAAAATAAATCTAAAGTATTTGTTTCACAGAAGTGTGTTAAAAAGGAATAATTTCATTAGAGATCAGTTAAAACTAATCTTTTTGGTTTTGTTTACTTGCTGGGGTGTTCCTGTTAACTCTTGTAGTTCCATCATTGGAAAACCAGCATTTTTAAAATCTTTAACAAATCTATATTGTTGCAGCTCTTCCGCAAATTTACATTTGTGGCTATTCAAAAAACTAGAATATTTACTTTTAAACAATTGCAATGGTTTTCAGTCACTACGTATTTGAAATGTGTATTTCTGTAGTGACATAAAATATGTAAGTACTTGCATGTAATAATGAATAAGATTCTATTAAAAGTAAACAAGCAGACTTTTTACTTCCCCCCATAAATATATCTATGATATAAATGTAGCATATATTATAAACATATGGGTTATAAGATAACATGATTACAGGAGACAATTTATTCCTCAAGCAGCTATAATTCTGGTCTCAGCTGTGGAAGAAGACTTGCTCAGAGCCACAGACAAGGTAATAACCCTCAGGGCAGCAACACCTCACTGCAAAATGATCTCTAACCTGAGTGGATTAAACAGCCAGCAGACTGCTTCTGACAACACACCACCCACACCCTTTCTCTGCGTGCTCAGACCTGGTCCTCCCCTGGCACCCATGGCCTCCAACTACCAAAAGCAGTGCAGTCCAAAGAACAATAAAGTCTCACAGCTCCAGTGTTTATGCTTCACTCAGTGACTGAGAAAAATCAGTTTGCAAGGAGACCAATTATTTTGCCATGTTTCTGGCAATTCAATACATTCATTCTCCCAACTTCGACATTGGACGTCTAAATGGGTCAGAAACAACAACAGATTTTGTTTTCAAAATTAAGCTGGTTTTATTACTGTTTTATCAGTTTCTAAATGGATGGGTTATTATGATCAACAAAAAAAAAATCAAAGCTTTACTATACACTCATGCAACTTTAATATATACAAAAATACTCTCAGGTTACTACTTCAACAAACTCAACAAACAATTTCTTTTGATTAGTCTTTGAGAAATAAATAGATGGCTTGTGCTTTCTGTCTTTCCTTTTATGTATTGAAGTGATATGTTTTCCCTCATCTTTCATTCCTGATTTGACTCGTTTTTTTATTTTAAATAATATTTTATTTTATGATTCCATTCCTTTCTTTCTGAATTGGCAGCAATAAATGTCAAATATTTGGGTATTTTATTTAAGATAAAAAGAAATGTAAACTACCATTCAAAAGAATATTTACATTTCTGTTGGTCTTAGGTTTTGAACAAAGCTTATTTACACAACAATAGTCTTGGCAAAATTAATTTAACTTGATTTCTTTTAGCAAAGCTATCATAATATTTTCCCCACCACTCCCTCCACATTTTTCACAGTAAGGAAATGGTCAGCAAGACATTAATTTTCTATTCTTCTTTTCCACAGAGTGCAAGAGCAAGGAGAATTTCATCTAAATTCAGTTTCTAAAAGCTAATTCAAATTTGTTATCTTTAAATTATTTTTCTTATAAAATGGAATTTTAATTCATTTTTTTCCTTCTTTTTTTTTTTTTTTTTACCTCTGGAACAATCTCAGTAGTTGCTATTACAGTAGGACTATAATATTTGCATTGCTCCAGCTTGAATTTTATAATTAATGAAGATGTTTTTGCTACCATACAAATAATCCTCATTTGCCCTGGAAGAAAAATATTTTGTGCTTCTAATGTCAGTATAATTACTATTAGAATAGGAATATTTTTGTTTACCTTCCTCCCCCACTTCTGTTTTTCTCAGAGCTATATAAAAAGAATACTTTCTTTTCACAATTTCAGTGAATGTTCTGCAAAATTCAGCAGTCTTACAGGCCTACAGGTGCAGAAGTAGCACACATGAAGATCTCAGGAAAGTTATTACCCTTACAATATTCAAGAGGCATCAGAAAGCAAAGAAATAGTTTATTTTGCAATAGGGCTTTTAACACTTATCTACAAAATGAGTCATCCCCCAAATGATAGACATTTCATGGAAAGCAAAACCATGAGTAAAAACTGTGGCTGTTTTTGCTGCAGTTGTGAGTATGGAAATACACACAAACAAGAAGCAGAATGGAAAATTAAAATTAATTTAAGAGAATACAGAAAGATATTTGGACTTTAAATTTCCACATTTTAATTCTTATATCTATTTTCTGAAGGTGATTTTTTTTTTTTATTCAGATCTTTAGTTTAGCATCCTGTCCCTTTAAAATGCAAAACTTAAAAAAAAAAAGAGTTTTAGACTTCAACAAGTCACCATATCCTTTCTAGTTAAATCCCTAATAGGTAACCATTATAGAATTATGCCAAGATCAGCCAAGAGAACTTTGCTGGGAAAGATCCATCTTTTTTCATCACACATGGTTTAGATTTCTTTCAAGTAAAAGAAATTATATGGAAAACTAAAAATTTAAAACTTCTTGCTCAATAACCAGCTGAATGCCTGGAAAATACAATCCCACAAATTATAAAAAAAAAGGAAAAGAAAAAAGTGTAATTTCTGCAGTGTTGCATGTTCACCCATCTTGAATATACTGATAGATGTCTAGTGTACTCAGTCAGATACTATGTGGCTCCAGCATCCCAACATTAGAAAATTCATTCACCTCCCTGTAAGTCCCTCCTGATAAAAATATGGAAGTACAGATACAGCCAAGCACACAGAAAAGTAATGAAGACAACATAAAATGACACATTTTTTTCATTAAAAATTAACTAAAAAGCCAAACCTACACTCAGAAAATACCTACAGAAAGGTTATAAAGATTTTAAGACAGGCTCTTAAGTGTTAAAAATGCTAAACTTGTTGGTCCAAGCAGCCATAATTTCCCCTTTGTGTACAGCACACATAATGACAGACATGCTCATTAACAGTGATCGCAACAATCTTTTCCATCAGACCAGTAATACTTCGGGTGAGCAGAACAAATGTATTTTCCAAACAGAGAATGAGGCAAAAGGGCCTCAAACTGAGGCCCTCCGTTTTTGAAAACATTGGAAACTGTAATGCAAAAGACACTGGAAACTGTAATGTGAAAAAGGGAACATACACACTATATTTAAGAAGGAGCCCCTACTTTGTAAACCCACGTTTGACATTTTCTCCACTGCAGAGGATGTCTGTGCCTTTATCAAAGCAGGTAAACTTTTGCATTGATTTCTCTTCCTGTGAATCAGACACAACTGAGCTTTGGACTGCATAGTCAAGGCTAGTGTGGCACATACGAGCTGCTAAGTCTGATAACAAC
>JAYDZK010000128.1:54214819-54226868 GCA_034509185.1 Euphonia xanthogaster | reverse complement strand
TATGGGTGTTCAGTCTCCTCAGCTGATATTTCACCCAGCCCTCCACAACCAAGGAGAAATCTTCCCTTCTCCAGCCTCCCTCTCTTACCTTCAGGATCTAGGTTTCCCAAGGAAACACCAGTAAAAACTGAGGCAAATTCAGCAATTCTGCCTTCTCTGTATCTTCCCTCACAATGACATCCATCTGATTCAGCAGTGGCACCACATTTTCCATAGTATACCCTTTGCTGATGATGTACTTTTAGAAGCCTTTCTAGTCCTTGATTTCCCTTGTCAGACACAATTCCAAGCAGGCCTTGTCCTTTCTTTTCACATCCCTTCATACCAATGATGTTCCATGCGACCTGTTCCTTTTCCCATATCCCATAAATTTCTTTCTTCCAACCCGGATTAACCAGAAACTCCCTGCTTATCTATACAGGTCTCTTGCCCATGAACCATTTCTGGTTCATGGGAATACACTGGTCTTGGAGGAAATGATGCTTCAATATTGAACAGCCCTCTTGGACTCCCCTATCTTCTAGGGTCCTAAATGATGGAATTCCTCTATATAGGTCTTTGAAGAGGTTGAAGTTGTCTGAGAGTCTGGAGTTCTAGTCCTGCTTACCGCTTTTCTTCCTCCATGCAGGGTCCCAAGTTCCACTGTCTCACGGTCACTGCAGTCAGGTCAGCTCCCGACATTTACATCTTCAACCCTTCCCTCCTGGTTTGTTAGTACAAGGTCCAGCAAAACACCTTTCCTTGTTGGATCCTCCACCACTTAGATCAAAAAGTTAGCTTCAGTGATCTGCAGAAACTTCTTGGATTGTGCATGCTGAGTTGTGTTGTCTCTCCAACAGATATCAGGGTGGTTGAAGTTCCCCAAGAGAATCAGGACCTATGATTGTGAGGTTACTTCTGGCTGTTCACAGAAAGCCCCATCAAATTCATGCTGATCAGGTGGCCTGTATTGAACACTCACAATAGTGTCACCTGTATTAGCCTGTCCCTTAGTTCTTACTCATAAGCTCTCAACTCGTTTGTCTGTGCTTGAGTAGAGCTGGATATATTCCAGTTGCTCTCTCACACCAAGAGCAATTCCAGAACTACACCTCACTGACCTGTCCTTTCTAAAAAGTACATAGCCATCCATGACAGCATTGTAATCATGTAAGCTATCCCACCATGTCCTGTAATTCCAATGAGATCATGGCCCTGCTACTGCACACAGACATTTCTAGTTCTTGCTGTTTATTCCCCATGCTGTGTGCATTTTTATCTACAGGCAACTCAGAAAGGCATTCAAGCATCCAGCTTCCCCAGAAAAGGGTTTTAGGGGATTCATCATAACCATAAACACCCGTGATGTGGTTAGCCCTATGATTCTCATCTGGAGAAGCAGTCAAGGAACATCTGTCACCGCACTGGTTGAAATGACCTACTGCCCCAGAGGAAGCAGTGGCACAAGCATTGCCACTCATCATCTGAGTCCTTCATTTGGACTCAT
Organism: Euphonia xanthogaster; assembly: GCA_034509185.1. Classification (NCBI taxonomy): domain Eukaryota; kingdom Metazoa; phylum Chordata; class Aves; order Passeriformes; family Fringillidae; genus Euphonia; species Euphonia xanthogaster. Next base: position 54,225,382 of record JAYDZK010000128.1, on the reverse strand, counting down.
CATCTGAGTCCTTCATTTTAAAGCCTGTCTCACCAAACTGACCAACCTGCTGCCAAAGATTCTCTTGTCCTTTTGAGGTGGAATGATCCCATCTTTCTCTATCAGACTATAATCATTAAAGCACAATCCATTGTCATAAAAGCCAGAACCTTCCTTACAGCACGAGCCACAGATGTGGATCCACACTATGTGCCTGCTTCTGGCTTCTTTTCTAACTTGAAAAAAGCCCCAGACATTGACCATTTAAGACATTGTGTTGAGGAGATGGAAAAATTCTTTATATTACACTGGAGAAAAATATGAACCCTCCTTTTCTTGCTCTGACCAACATTTTCTTCGCTTTGTGGAAGCACTTAAGCCAGTAAAAATGGGAAAGCAATAAAAGAGGTGCTAAAATATAAAGTAAAAGGAAGCATATTTTTACAAATGTTAGGTTTGTGAATTTTATTTATTTGTGGTGGGAAATGCAGCACTTCCCTGACCCACATCCACAGCACTCTATCCTTGAGAACAAAGAATAATTTTACCTGGTTGAGTTGTATTACTTCATGCTGCTGCCCAAATAGTGCCTGGCTCCCAGTTTCTTCATGTATATGGTTTGGGTCCTGGTTGCTAGTTGGAAGTCATTCTAGAAAGGCTTTTTTTCCTCCTAAAATAGCTGTTTTAAAATTTTGAGTATTGTTTACCGTTTCGATGTGTAAGCATCGTAGTAAGCATAGAGACATATATCTATATAATCTACGGTTTTCTCCTAAGGCTGTTCATACACTCCTTTCACTTAATTGTTCTGGCCCAGCATGGTCTCTTACCTATACCAAAAGAAAGACTATTAGTGGTAGCTTTCAGATGCACTTTCCAGCTAGAAAACAAAGCAAAATAGAGAGGGTTGGGGGTTTTGGTCTGTATGGTGTTTTCAGAATGGCAGTAAAGAGGGGAAGTACGTTCAACAGGCAACCCAAGCAGGGCTGCTACTGACTGGGAGATCTTGCATCCTGCTGGAGAGATGCCCTGCCTCAAGCCCTGGAGCCGTGGGACTTCCTTGCTGTGCCAAACCAACTCTCAATTTCCCATTAGCTCTAGATCTAACCTGAGGCAGACTATCCCTGTGCTTTACTTTGAAGAATTAATAGTTTTAAGAAATATGGGTATAATCAGACCTTTTCCCCCCACTTTTTAAATTAGTGTTTATTTCCTGAATTGATACTGCTGTACAAAAAGAGCATGAAGTTGCAATGACAGGGGAGTGTAGAGAGAAACTTATCATGATGGTGTGAAAGAAATTTCCTATAATTTTGGGACTAAAGGTTACTTAAGTTAAAAATATTTATGTAGAAAGGACTCATCACCCATAGATCCCTTTATAGCCTCATTTACACCACTGGCATCCCATCACTGGTGTCAGCTTTGTGGGATTTGTACCATTGCCAGGAGGGTTTATCCTTCCACTCATGTGCTGAGCAGTAGATGGTGAGGCAGTAGCCTGCTCCTGGCACGGTGTTCGGTAACTGGACCAGACAGGGCCCATGCACCAAGATCAGCCTTCCCCCATCAGTTCTGTCTGTGTGTTGCTGTCTGGAGCAATGGTTTCCCCTCATCCACCACTTCTCAAAGTGTTCAAAGACCAGGAACTCCACTTCTTGTGTGGTTTTCTGGGTGTTGGCCAACAAACTAGGTATCTTCACACCGCAGGCTGCAAGTGAAGTAACACGAGGCTCTTTTTTGAGTTTACTGATCTAGACACCCACACGCCAAAACACTCACTTGAGATATATTTTCCTATCTCATTTTCCTTAGTGGCAGCCCTATTTTTCTGCAATATCCTCTTCCTGCCACCAGCCAGACTCCCCTGACACCTACCATTACCCTCTCTTGTCCAATGAGCTGCTCACCCAGGAGCAGTTTCTTTCAAACCACCTCACACAGTATTCCTTGAAAGGGTGACACTGATATCCACAGAGACAGGTTTCTACTGTGAAATTCTGACATCCAAATGAGTTTAAAATTTCTTTCTCTGCTGCTATCTCAGTGCCTGTGCAAGTTGTGACTGAAGCAATAATTGACAAATTTTGGCAAGTGCAGCTTTAAGTAACTGTTAAGGATGCAAAAACCTAAAATAACTATATAAAACAATAAATATAAAACAGTTTGAAGTGGAATCAAATGACTCACACAAATCTTTTATATGAAGAGAAAAAATGTCAATTTTTGCAGATTTTTTTCCATCTTACAAAGAGAGAACATGCAGATCCTTGCATATCATACTCGGGTATCATTTAGCAGGGCAATAATCTGTGCAGAGTAGGGATATGTGTGCATAACTGATGGCCGTATTTAGGCCTAGATCTACCAACTCATTGAAAACTGTGTTAATTTAAAAAATAAAACAAGGCTCTGGGAATTTTTCAGTGTCCTATTCATTAATTTAAAAAAATCCATAAGTTTGATGGAAGAAAAGCTGTACACTGTAATCATCTGCCAGCTGGTGATTTATAATTTTAAGCTGATTTAGGAACACAGTCTCAGCCTCTGGCTTCTTTGCTTTACAGAGCAAGCAGAGAGTCTACAGTGGCCTCCAAAGACTCTCAGACATGTCAGATCAGATGTTCTGCACTAGTTTCCCACTTGTTTCCTAGCCTTGCAATGAAAAAGGCACACCAGATTTCCAGAGTGGATACTCCATCCCTGGGTCAGCATGACAAACCATCTTTCAGGGCAATCCATAATGTGCTGTAAACTACATCACACTGTTTTGGCTTCAGGAAAGGCCAGTCATGGGGAAGGAGGTCAACAAGCTCTTCTCAGATTGTTGGTGTCTGTTCAGCTGTCAGAGCAACATCTTTATTTGGCTGGGGACCCCATCTCACAGTTTGGAAGGATTTCTTCCAAAGTGGCACTCTGAGAACAACACTGCTGGCTGCCAAATTTGCCTTGTCCCACTAGGTCCTAGATATGATCTGCTCAATGTACAAAACTGTCTTCCCTAAGTCCTGACCTTGAAAACTCAAATGAATTTGACAGCCAGTCTGGGTTGTTTTTTTTCTTTGCTAATGATATGTGAAAGTGGAAATTCAAAAGTTTCCACAGAAATGCTGCTTTCCATATTTCACTTTTCTCCTTTATTTAGAGACATGACCAAACACTAGAGTTTAGTGAGAAGCTGGCTGTACTCTGGAAGTCACCAGCACAGGGACCAGGACTTTGTTGATGCATGAACAAGAAAGGACAGAGCTGTGACTGGTAATGCATGCAGTCCTACTCCTGACAGACTCAACAATCAAACCACTGCCATGCAGGGATCAGCACTGAGAGGAGAATGGAACAGCTGTGATGGGGAGCTGAGATTAACAGACACCAGTGCCAGGATATGAGACATGAAGCAGCAAAAGCAGCAGAAAAGGACAGGACTGTAAAGGAGGAAGTGGACACCCAGAGATGTATGAAATCTTAAAATCATAGAATCATAGAACACTTTAGTTGGGAAGGCATCTTTAAAGCATGTCTAGTCCAGTCCCCCCAAAAAATGACATCTTCTATTATGGGATATCAAGTAGTTGAGGTGGTTCAGAGTCCTTTCCAATATGACTTTGAATGAGCCCCAGGAATGGGGCATCTACCACCTCTCTGGTCAGCCTGTTCCAATGCTTCACTACCCTCACTGTAAAAAATTTGTTTCTTGTATCTAGTCTGAATCTACCCTCTTTTGGTATAAAGCCATTACTTCTTTTCCTGTTGCAGTTAACCCTGCTAAAATTCTGTACCCATCTTTCTTATAAAGCTCTTTAAGTACTGGGGAATTAGGATCTCCCTGGAACATTTTCTCTTCAGGGTGAACAGTCCCAGCTCTCTCAGTCCTTCTGCATAGGAGAGGTGCTCCAGCCCTCTGATAATTTTTGTGGCCTCCTTTAGACTTGCTCCAGCAAGTTGATGTCCTTCCTGTGCTGAGGACCACAGAGCTGGATGCAACACTCCCGGTGGGATCTCACCAGAGCAGAGGAGAGGGGCAGAATCCTCTCTCTCAACCTACTCAGTCTTTAGATTCAGCCCAGGATATAGTTGGGTCTCTGGGCTGTGGGTGAATGTTGTGAGTCACATCCAGCTTTTCATCCAACAGCACCCCAAGTCCTCAGCAGGGCTGCTCTCAATCCTTTCAGCCCCCAGTGATATCAATACTGGGCTTGCTCCTACCCGGGTACAGGACTCTATTCTTGGCCTGGTTAAAATTTATGAGTATCCCATGGGCCACTTCTTGAGCTTGTCCAGGTCCCTCTGGATGACATCCCATCCATCAGGTGTGCCAACAGCATGACTCAGCTTGGGGTCATCTGCAAACCTGCTGAGGGTGCACTCATTCAACCCCACAGTGTCACTGATGAAAATATTAAACAATGCTGGTCCCAGGATAGATTCCTGAGGGATACTACTTGTCTGATCTTCATTTGAATGCATATTTTTCAAAATTCTCTGACTCTGTCCATAGATCCAATTCATTATACACCAAAAAGTCCACCCGTGAAATCTGTATCCATCCAGTTTGGAGTTCAGAATGTTGGGTGGGACCATTCAAAGACATGATAGAAATCCAGACAAACATCATCCATAGCTCTTCACTTGTCCACTCATGCAGACGCTGCACCAGTTCACTGCATTTTCACTGCAGCTCTGGTTGCCTCCTTCCTCAATGTCACCCATGAGCTCACTTGCACTGGTGACCATCAGGTTCAGTAACAGATCCCCTCTGTCAGGGCTGTCCATTACCTGGCTTAGGAAGTTATCCTCCATGCATTTCACAGCCCCCTGGAATGCCTACAGCTCACCAGAGATGTTGGGGGTTGAAGTTCCCCAGCAGAACACGGTCCTGTGAGCATGATGGCTCCTGTAGCTGGAGCAAGAAGATTTTGTAGCCAATAGGCTCTAAGTGATCAGGAGGCCTGTAATAGGCACAATTCAAAAGGTTCCTTCTGTTACCTCATTTTCTGATTCCACCCAAAAATTCTCAACCTGTTTGCAGCTGCTCTTCAGAGGCAACCCTTCACACTCCATTCATTTCTTATGTAGAGAGCAACACACAGAGAGCCCTGCCTGTCCCTCCTGAACAGCCTGTAGCCATTGGTAGCCACACATCATGAGATTCATCCCACCATATTTCAGAGATGACAACAGGTTCACATCCTTTTATCAGCACAGCAACTTCCAGCTCCTCCTATTTCTTACCCACAACTGCACCCATTGGTGTAGAGGCACTTCAGCCGAGCTGTCGTCTATGTAGCCTTCTTAGAGGAATGCTCTTTAATCTTTCTGAGATTTTTCACAAATGTCACCTCTAGGCTTCTATTACCTCAGGAGCCTGTGAGTCATCTCTGTAAGACTATTATTTTCTATTATCTATGATATATCATGCACATCTTGGCAAATCTTTGCAATTAAGAGGTTAAGATGAGTTGTACTTTAAAAATGAAGAATAGTCAAATAGTTTTCCAAATGAAGAGGACTTCTGGCTGCTGCCTATGATCTAGCAATATTTACCTCTAGATTCTTGAATTTTCCAGTCACCAGCTTTGGAGTGCCCAGTAGATTAATTAGTTATGCAGAGGGCATAGATCCAGTTTAGTGATATGCCACCATCACTCAATAAATATGAAATTAAAATATTGTTTTCATATCTATCTTTAAAATATCTGCTTAATCAATGAACAAAGTGTGTACCTACATGTAGCATTACAGTCCCTGGGTGGGCAAGGATAGGTTGGATTTAAATCTATTCAGGGACTTCACCTATCACGTTCCATCCTAAGCTGCAGACATCTTACTGTTCAGAAGCTGGGCTGTGTGGGGATCAGACCAATCAGCAGTTGAGACTGGGGTGTTTCAAATTCCCTATATGTACTAGGTTTGGACAATAAAAGAGGCTGTTTGTCACATGAAGCCTTGAGGTGTGTGTTGTCCCTATCTCTGACCACCGACCCCAAGAAACACATGGCCCTAATGTAATACCGAAGGAATTCCTTTGGAGTCCATATGGGTATTCCTCATTTAGGCAGCTTGATAAGAGGATGGACAGGACAGAGAGAGAGATGGACCACTTTTACTAAGAGAGACGCACTAAACAATGACAATTCCTGTTGTACTGCACTCAGGGAGGTGTGTCATTGCCTTCCAAGATAACATTCACATAACAAAATCAGTATGTCCTTGCCTCCTACCTCAGACATCAGAATCTAGTCACTTTAAGGTAAATGTTTCCTCTGAAGTCATGCAGGTACAAGGACACTGGATTGAGGAGAATCAGACCCCTAAAATGTTTGTGGTTGTAGAAGACAGAAGGGAAATCCTGAAATGGAGCAAACTCAAAGAGAAGATTTCAGCTTACCCCAGTCTGGACCAAGATCATTGCTTTTCCCTGCCTTTGTGACATTTCCCTGTGCAGAAATGCCTTGGAGCAACAGGTTGAGCATCAGAAACAGACATGACCAGAACAAAGCACGAGAGTCTCCTGAACAAGTTAATGAGCTTCAGCTAGCTTGGACCAAAGCTGCTTAAATAGCTCCCCACGCCTTCCTTCTTCAGCTACCACTAACAGTAATACTTAAAAGAAAGACATTGGCAGTGCTTAATTTTAGATATTTACCAGCCTTATCTACCTGAATTCAAGTATGCCATGCACTACTGCATTGTTTCTGCTATTGTGGGATGCTGGGTGCAGTCACCTGTCCTGCTGCTGCAGCTGCTTGTCTGAGGACTTATGAATTCTAATTCCATCTTGGAATATGGACTTGCTGCCAAGTTTGGCATGGTATGTCTCCCTTGGGGTCCTAAATGCATGTTGCCTCCAAGAGTACCTCTTGTGATGTTCCTGTGTCTGCTAACCTTGTCTCCCATTCTCGGTGCTGGCAGCACCATTCTAGGTGCTGGCAGAGTCATTTTGGAAAAGGAAGTGTCAGGTACTCAGCATATCAACTGAGGCTTTTTATGTTGTGTTACACACTTGATGGTCTCATAGGACCACAACTCACATGAGCTTCAAAACATTCCAGTGCTCCAGCTTTGGGTAACGCAGTGGGATAAAAGGCTAGCATTGACATGCATGGCTCATTGCTCACATCCAGGCAATGCTACAGGCAGACTACACTCCTGGTCCACACAGGTGGAGCTGGAGTGAGCCCTAGGGGTGGGAGTCCTGTGCTCCTCAGAGTTGCAGTCATTGCAGAGCTTCTCCCAAAGCTCCCCTGTGCCCTTAATTCACCTCGTCCCCTAAGTACTGCTGTGTGCTTAGAGTTTCTTTCCTCCAGAACAGAGCTGAGAGCTGAAGGCAGAGGGGAAGTTCCTTGTTGTTTTCAGCTAAATTTAAAAAAATTAAAGTACAGAAGGCCAGGAAATTTCTTGATTACTTGATTTATTCAAAGATCTGTGCATCTGGGTTATTTCTTATCCTGAATTAATGTAGCGTATTTTGAAACATTTGTTCTTCCTTTACACCTTAAAGTAAGCAGCATCTGTTAAGGCACAGAGTGGTTTAAGATATACACCTGTGTTACTGGAGAAACAGGACTTAGACAGGAGAGAAAGTAGTGCCTTCTAACTAGCATATCCTATAAAGCAAGAGAAAGCTTTATACCTCCATTAATTTAGGTTGGTCCCTTAGTTTCAGCATTATTAATTACACAAATTATTGTACACCAGTTTAGTGGTAACTCTTTCTCTTTTATTCTTTGAGTTAACTCATTCATTTGCAATTTCCCACTGGAGATTCGAAGTGTGGCTTTGAATGCAAACAGTCACCATGGGCAGTTTCAGCAAACCAGAATAAAGTTATTCAAGGGAACTAGTGGCTTTGTTTGGATCTTCTTGTTCATCTCCTCCCTGGAAGAAAATTGGAAGACGATTAAAGTTTCATTTACATAACACCCAGTGTTAGGGTTCTGACTTGTGCATATTGGACAGAAAATAAAAGGGTTAATTTAGTCCTCTAATCTATTGTTATTTTATATGTCTTCATTTCATTAATGAATTGCTGTTTTTTCCATGCATCTCCTTCCCCATTGCTTTTGTTTAAACCTCCTAGTGGGAAGGGATAGATTAATTTTGTTGTGCCTTAATGGAACTGTATGCTACATTAGATTTAACCATTTGGCATGCACTGCCAACATCACCATTATGCATAATGAATTACTTTTTGTGAGTCCCAAACTAACACAGATCTTCAATGTTCCTCTGCAGATATTGCAACTACACAGCTGGCAAATATCACTACCTTGAACTTATATGGAAACCTAGAGCTTGACACAACAGAATCTTCGGAAATTTCTCCATAAAAACATGGGAATTTCTTTTAAAAAATGCAGGTGCTTTCAAGAAAAGATGTGGAAAGCTCATTAAGCTTTGCTGTTATCTTCCATTAACTGTGTTTGATATGTGCATGCATGCGGGTGTGCGCATGTCCTGGACCTACAGCCAGATGCAGAACCCCAAATGAGGCAGTGTGTGCTTTGTGTCAGGACCAGACAAACCTCCTGTCCTCTGAGCAGGCTGCCTGTGAGTATGGAGATTAACATCTGTCTCAGCTGCTGAAGCTTTTCACACGTGAGCCCTTCGCCTCAGCAGTCAATCTGAGGACCCTGACAGGATTTCTCTTGCACAGCTTACTGCCAGTGGAACGACATAGGGAGATAATTGATTGAACATGCAAATGAAGCTTCCTTCTCCCAGGTCCAGTGTCCGGTCACCTTTGGTTTCTTTGTTTGCTCTTCATCAGAGGAGCTCAGCCAGTTCATCAGCCGGACACCATATGCAGTACTTCATGAGTCAGGCAGTGAGAGGCTTCTTTCACCACTTCTGCAGTCACCTGGGTAAACCTTAGGACATGGAGATCCCAGATGCAATCTGCTACAGCGGGGCCCTTTCCTAGGAGCATGATGGTTGAGTTACCCAAGGAGAGGAGAATTAAATGTGGTCCATGCATCTGCTCTTGCACCTTGTTCCAGGACCAGTTAAAGTCTGGCTACTGCAGCTCAACCTAAATCACACCTGTCATTCCATCCACCTGGGACATCTCACAGTCAGGACAGTTACAAAGCTGTTTTTCCAGGAGTAACAGAAGTTGTTCAAAACAAGAGACAAATGTGACATACCCCAGCATGAGTCTAATAGCTGGTAATTGGTCAATGTGTGCTGAAAAGCCTCTACTGGCGATGTATGCCTTTGTCTGTTCACCTCCACCACCACCCACTTTCAGCCTCCTTGTACCCAGCTCTGAACACTCAACTCTCGCATTCACACGCCCCCTCTGAGCTCTCCTGTTTCTGCTGTACATAACAAAATTAACCCTGAAGCAACACTGAACTCTCAGGTAGAGACACAGGACCTGAAACACTACCTATGCATCTTTGCCATGCCAGTATAGCTGTTATGAACATCAATGTGTGTGTTAAGGTAAAAAAGGTATTCAGACAAAATCTGACATTAGACAAAACAAAGCACAGGAAAAGCCAGTTCTATGAACGTTTAACTGGTCAGTGTTCAAAACTCATCAAGGAAAGCTAGAATATTCTGTGCATATTCTCTGCAAGGTTTAATTACAGACACTGAAATTAATGAGTGCAGTGTTAGACTGCAAGCAGGGACACTGACTATAAAACTAAATTTAACTTGTGGAGATCTACTCCTTTTTTGTTCAAATGTCCTTGAAAATTACAAATAAAATGTTTGGCAACACCCAGACAAGCCAAATACTTTCTTCAGCTGGCAAGGTTCTCTTCTAATAAATTCTGTTTGCCAAGTGACAAGGACTGTACATGAAGGGAATTAATGGACAAAATCTTTATTAGATTTATGTCTACATTGTTAAGCTGTATTTATTTTAGATCTGTGAAAGAAAAGAAATTTCTTGTCAAATCTGAGCATCTCAGCTGACAGTCTCTACTTAAAGTGGACTGCTCTGTCACTGGGGATTTGGAGATAAGGAATTTCAGGACCCTCTGTTAGCACATTAATGGTGCTCGGGAACAAACAAACAGCTGCCTTCGATGTTTCCTGATCTGAAGAGAGGTCTGCTAATCTTCTGCAGCTCCATATTGTTGTGTCTGATGCAATGACTTGAGAAGCTAACTCATGTTGGTGAAACTTCATCGGTGAAACTTTGTTCACTTCATTGGTGAAACTTTGCACCACAGTTGCAACTGCTGTAAATTTTATCTTCAACTTTAAGGAGACATTGATTTCTATGACCCCAGGGTTCGCAGAAGGGCTTGGCACTGCTCCTGGCTTAGCATCCCTTGTCCTCAGAGGATGTAGAGGAAGTTGGTGAGCATCCAGTGAGTGCTGACTGGCTGTGCAGATGTGACAGGATGCAGAGGTTTGAGTGCAAAACACTGGTGTAACAGCCCATCTGAATGAACTTCTTAGCCTAAAATGCAGACATGATCAGGTTTTACTTCAAGTTATGGACTGTTCTTCTGGACAAAAATAGCAATAGCTTAATTTCCAAGGCCCATCCAATGAAAGTAATGGTCTCAGAGCTTCCAGGAACACTCGAGATACTATGTGGAGAAGTAGATCGGAAGAGCGTCG
>JAYDZK010000128.1:53856669-53868810 GCA_034509185.1 Euphonia xanthogaster | reverse complement strand
GACCCTGGCATGCAGGCAGGAGAGCTCAGTGGAAATAAAAATAGAAATGAAAAAAATTGTGTAGGGGCTACTCTCAAATTTCCTTGATCTGATAGCTGTGTTCCTCTGGCATGCAAGGCTGGTGAGTGACCAAGTTCTCCAAGGAGGCCTCCATCTCTTTACAGAGGTACTGGTCCTGTAAGTGTGTGTTTCCCTGTATAGCATCCAAGATGGCACACTATAGCCTGCTGGGCTCTGCAGGAGAAATACCTCTTGTTACAGAAAATTCTGTGCATGCCTATGTGGAGGTCTCAGGACAGCATGCTGAATGTTAAACTCCTGCTAGGGCACTAACACTACTGCTCTGAACCTCTCTCAATCGCTCTGCCAGGGAGACTTTCATTTGTAGTTTATGCTGTGAAATGTCATTGCATACGAAGTTCAACCAGTTGCAGTCGCGCACTTTCAGTGAACACCATTTGCATGTTCCTGTGGAGGAGCATCTCTCCCAGGATGGCCTTTGAAGAAATCCAGAGGAGACATGTCAAGGACAATGATCCCTTTTCTGTAAGACTCACTCACATTTATTAAGTTCCTACATTCTTGTTGTTGAAACTTCTAATTTCCCTCAGTTGAATTGATTCTCTTTATTGCATTGTGCAAACTGCCATAGTTGAGTCCTTGGATACATAAATAGAAAGTTATGGTAATGCAAACCTATTCTAATAGATGCTAATAGAATTGAGAAGGATTCTTCAGTGAATCACATAGGCATGAAGATATAATACGTAATTATCACACTCTCACTCTGAATTTTTATTTTCCTGTGCAAAGTGACCACAAATAACCTATTTTGCATTTTTTTAATACCTGAACAGATCCTTCTCAGTCAAATGGTAAGTCCAGGTGATCTTTTTTTTTAACATAAATAAGTAATTTAGTGAAACAGCTTTAATCTTGCAGTTATAATGTAGCTAAAATTTATTATATTGAAAAGGGAAGCTTTATATGGAAGTCCAAGACTTCATTGTCAGAGTGCAATCTTTTTTTGGTGAATGGAGAGTATTACACACTGCAAATAAAATGCATTTCTAATAAACAAAACATGTCCCCTTGATACAACCTTGGGATAGTAAAATTCATCTGTGCAAGGTATTCCTAACTTCTTGAACAAAAATAGTTTTCAATTCCATTACAGAGAAGGAATTTTTATGAGCACTCAATAGTCACAGCAGTTAATGTGTTTGACATTAATCCCAATTCTGTTCTCACATGAGAATTTTCAGAGTTTAATTGCAGTGGTGAGATGGAGCAGTCTGTTACTGTGCGTCTTTCTGAAATTGTTCCTCTCCTACTCCAAGGCTGTGGGAGCTCTAAATTTTTGGGATTAAAATTGTCTGGATCATTTATGGAGCAATTTATTTGTCATTATTTGTTTAGATTCTGAATAAAGTCACAAAGCTCGCTTCCAGCTCATGCTGATGCTCAGTTCTAGTTTCCTGTAGTGTACTGAAGCTGCAAAGACAGTTTTGTTTAAGCATGGTTTTTAACTTCCACCTATAGCTATATGGTCCAACAAAAGCATACTATTTCAGGCAGCAGAAAAGGGACCTCCAGTGGAGAGATCATGTTGACTTTTATGAAGCTTGTATTCTAAACACAAGCTTTTCTTCTTCTTCAGTGAGAGCAGCATGAGAGTAACACCTTTACGAAATTATAGATTGTGCTTTTCTTTCAAACAGTAAATAATTTCCTTTTAATTGTTTTGTGTATCATATGTTTATATTTGGCCTTATATAAAAGAGACTGAAGTGTAAGTATTTTGAGAAAAAAAACTTGCTTTGTTACAGGGTCTTCCCCCTCAGCTTTCACTCTACTAACAACACTGGCTCTCTAACTAGTAAAGAATTACAATTATTGAGTCTACTGTAAATTATTCCACACTAATCAAAATTCACAACTTTATTTATTTACTATCTGTTGCCTAAACATTTCCTGGAGCAATATACCAATAAACTAGTCCCTGGGATGATCAAGAACCAGTTCCAATTGATGAAAGTTTATCTTGATATGACAAACTAGACAGGAAAGTAGTCTGAACATTTTGAAAGGGTGTTAATGTTAATTTTCCCTTTTGATGACAATGATTCAGCAGACATAATTTTTCTTTCTTCTACCTCATTTCTTTCTCAGTTGTGACTTTCGTCTGGAAGGTTGCATCCTAGCATTAATTCTTTAATAAGTATTACAAAAAGACCCTGGAACCCCTAACATACTAGTGCAAGTGAGGGCTTCTAGTTTTGTGTTCCCATGTGAAACATCATCCCTGTGTATCTTTGCAAGAGCAGAATCTGAAAGAACCCTTCTGATGATATGGTTGCATAATAAGATATTTCCCTGGGTAGGAATAGTCTTTAAAATTGTTTCACATTTTCTAGATCCTCTTCCCATGTAAACATAAATTTATGGATGCTGTTGTTCATGAAGTCGCTCACTTTGAATATCATAAATTGTTAATTCCAGGCTTTGTTTATCCAAAAAAGAGGTTGTTGTGGAGCTCTCAAGGGTTTGACACTGACAGTGAGATGTTCAGGTCTCTGAGTCCAGTGAAGATAGGATAAGTTTTAGTACCAGGAACCCCACCCTGTCCCTCTCTCCTTCAGCTCTTCAGAGTGGTGGTGTTTGTGACACTGTTGGACAGCCACAAGCTTTCAATGAGGGAAAATAACATTTTCTCTCTCAAGCCCCATTTTGCAAAAGCAAATAATTTAAAGTAAGGGGAAAAAATAACCTTTATAAGTCTGGTTCATTCTCTCTGTTCTTTTTGCAATAGAAAAAAAAGGCATTTACCAGGACCTGATTGCACACAGCTCTTGGAAGTGAAGGACTAGTTTATCTGTCTGCCATGCACCTCATTCATGCTTATTTAAAACAACTCACAATGGAAAGCTAAGAGAAGACAGAGTTTAGGCTGATTACCTGGTAATGAAGCAAGTGGCAGAAATAGTGTAACATTTTCTTATCAGTATGCATGCTGCAAGGGCGAGCATGGTAAATGGTTACCTATCATTAGAATAAATAAATGCAGAAGTTGCACACTGGATATGTTTATGTCGCAGAAAAAAAATCAACTTTTATTTAAAATTAAAAATATTTGCATACAGAGAGGATCATTTAAGGTAAATAGACTTAATATTTATGCAAATGAACTTCAAATACTGTTGGTGATATGTGATAAATATCTTTAATACAAAAAGAACCTTTTTGTTTTGTAGCCACTCTAAGGCAAAAAAAAAAAAAAAGCCTTTCAAAATATTTTATGTTTGTTCTAGGATTATAGAAGGATGACTATGTTAAACAGTAATAAGCAAAGAGAATACAAAATTAAATGTTTGCTAAGAACCATATTTTGGGGAATATTGTGTACTGTGTACTGCAGCCAAATTCCCCTCACCTCTACTCTTGATCTTCATTTTTGTCTAAGTTCATACCTATGGTTTCTAGAGTAACCTTAGTGTGTGCCTGTGCCTTCTAAAGAAACCTGTATTTATTTCTGCTGGTGGTCAGGTTATTTTTAATTTTATTTCTTTTTTCCTTTTTTAAGCTTTTTCTTTCTTTCTCTTTCTTTTTTTTTCTTTTTTCTTTTTCCTCCTTTCTTCTTTCCTCTTGCCTTGCCTTGCCTTGCTTTGCCTTGCCTTGTCTTGCCTTCCCATAATTTCCAGAGGTCAGGAGGAAGGCACAAGAATAAAGAATAAAGCTGACTCAAAACTCACTTGTGGGTTAAAGAAAAAGGGAGAAATTCAAGCTAGAATAGTTGGCCAGAGCTAAAAATATGAAACATCTGTAAAAGAGTAAGGCAGAGGACACAGAGCAACGATAAACATGTGTGTGTATTGAGTGGGGTGTAACCAAGAGAGGGAATTTCAGACTGCTCCCATCTCACCAGTCTGGAGGGAGGAGATTACTGTTCCTTATGTTAATTCTATATGTTACACCAGTGAGTGCTACCCTGAATGAGGGGATGGGTCCTGAAAGGGAATTCTCTGTTGTATTCACTCTGTTGTAAAGGAGTTGACTGTCTTTCTAGGTGCTGTTTTTCTGTTTCTCCTTCTATAGCATATAGAAACTCCAGATGCGAATAAGATCATCAGTAATGAAAATTACATATTTCTTGTGACCATATAGATGAAGCAATGACAAAATCTGCAAGGAAAAAGGAAGAAGAGAAGATAATGGCAGTGGAAAGGAGGGAGAAATAGTGTTCTTGAGACCTAGGTACTTGCACTCTGGTGCAAATAAACTAGTGACACATGCTACCTATGTGTTCTTTGCTTTTCATATGTGTAGTTATGATGAGGCTAAAATGTATATTTGGTTAAATCTGCATTTTTGTGGGCTCCTTCTTTTGAGAAATGTTGATGAAGCCCAGTTGGCTGTATTTTTTTGCTATTATTTGATTTTACTATGGTTAAACTAATACATACTTGTGTTGTGAAAGTATGGCCTCCAGAATGATGAAACTTTTCCATTACATCTATTTTTTGTGAAGGAGAAACACAAGTTAGTTTTAGTTCACTTATACTAAAATATAGACTACCTGACTCTAGCTCTGTAACTGTTTATTTTTGGTTTTTAATAAGTTCTGTTATGAACAAATGTGAGTATATTACCACAAAGCTGCTTTACTGCTCATGATTGAGAAGCTTCTCTTGTCATTATTTTTGCCTGTTAGTGCCACTAAAAGAGCAGAGACTTCTGGAAAACTTCAGTGTGCAGCAAAGACGTGTTGGCTTGAGGAAGCTGTTTGTCCTTTAGGAAGATTTTAGTGTATGGAAGATTGAAATTATGCTCCCATTTCAAAAAATTTATGATAAAAATGCTTATAGAATTCTAGGAAAAACACAGGTATCTGTTGGTCCGTGTGAATTTACTGAATTTACTCAACTGGACGTGTGGTACTAATAGTTACTATAATCTTTTCTTTGTCAACTTCATGTCATGTATCACAAGGAGAGAAACAGTCAGAGAAACAGAAAGATTTTTTTGGGCCAGATAGAAGAATTCCTGAATTGGAAAGCTGTTGGCTGTGCAGAGCTTCCTGAGTGTGCGGCAAGAGGATGCTCTTCTCTGTTCAGCACGGAAACGTGCCCTGAAAATAGCTGTCCTCTTACTCCAAGTTGAGCATATCGCTTCTTTGGTGAAATCACAGAATCTGCTGAGCTGGAAGGGACCAATAAGGGTCATTGAGTCCATCTCTTCAGTGAATGGCCCACACAGGGATCAAAGGCATGGCCTTGGAGTTATTAGCATCATTTCTAATCAACTGAGCCAATCTCAGTGGCATCACCTCTGTATCATCACGTATACGCTCCAGTTTAGCCATAGTGCTTCCCCCATTCTAGTGGCAGAGGGTTCTATATGGCAGTATGGGTCTCCTTTTCACAGTCATTATGTCAACACTGTAAAAGGGTCTAATAATGCTTAACAATCTCACTGACCTATTGTAGAAGAATATGAGATGTTGCTCCTCTTTTTCTTTTTTTTTTTTTTTTGAGTCCAGTCCAGCAGCCCGTGCAACCTTTGACAGAATCATTGAACAGGAGTAGGATACTTCAGTATTTTTTATATATTTATGCCCTTTTGATTTTTGCATGCTCAGCTTGTATATTTTTAGAAGTTCTTTGAATGAGTATATGTATCTTTGAAAAATTATGAGAAATTTGTCTTCTGACACCAACTTAGTGTAAAAGAGTGATGAAGAAACAAGTTTCAAAAACCACTTCTGGACATCTGTTCTTCACTCAGGTCCACAAAGGTGAATGTTTTCCCTTTAGTTGCTATGAAATTTTGCCCGAGTTTACATTGAGCAGAAAGTGAGCAATTGCATTCACAAAAAATGGAAGAATCCTCTGTGGTCATAAACAACACAAAAAAAGTATTTATTGCAATCAATGTATGTTTTCTCTGAGGCTAACATAAGTGCCTGTGTGTTGAAATGTACAAGTACCTTGAGCACTAATGCTGTAGCTCCGCCTCTGCTCTGCACATCAGCTGTTTCCTTCCACTGTGCTTGAGGCTCTTCCAAGTGCATCTGCACAAATTCCAGTCATCAGTACATAAATCCAAAGCTAATTATTTAAAAAACCCAGTACAAAGCAAAGACTTTACAAGAGACCAAGCTCTGCAATCTTTATCTGTGCTTCAACAAGGGCGGTTCCTATACCAGCTACAGAAGCCCTTCAGAGCTAATGATCTAGTTACAGTTAATATATACAACAACAATCCCACATCCAATTTTTCATCTGCTTTTATATTGAATGAAATTATTGAGATTATTACTTGAGAAAGGATGTAAAGATGTAAAGATGCTTCTTTTGCTCTTCTTTTGTGCTTCTCTTAAGGAATTTACAAATGAAAATGCAATATTCCTCATCTCTACAGGCCTGCATTTATGCAATACTTACGGTATACCATACCATTATCTGCCAGGGAAATATTTGTAGAAATAACTTTAATTGTAAGGTGAAAAGAAAATCCTAACATAATGAGATTGCTGATCTTGTGGGTCCATAGTGTCCACAACCCTTTCTGGAATTGGAACAGATGCTAACAACAGTTTGGTATGGGAAAAGACAGAGAGAGCCCTCTTTTGCAGGGTGAGGTTGCAACCATCCCAGCCCTGTGCTTTTGCCTCCACTTTTGATTGTGATTAGGGATTCACATAGAGAAAGTAAATGTATGAGGTTACAGTATATAGAGAAAACCTCTGACCTGTATATTTATGCAGAAAGTGTATTAATAGAAGAAAAACATTGTTCTCTAACAAAATTGTAGCAGTTTGGAAATAGATAGTAGTGAATAGCACTTAGAGGAGGAAAGAAATTAACAAGCCATGATGTAACCAAATCCTAATGCTGAATCATATCCAAAGGAATACTAGGTTTTAAATTGGAAAAAGACTCTTTTTTTTTTTTTTTTTCTTATATGGATGGACCTTACAATATTCAATGAATTGTGAAAACTCCAAAGTGCACTAGGAGAAAATGTGACAGCAGCGTGTCAGGGACTCCGATCCTTTCTGCTGAGGTAGGGTGCATGGTGACTGAGGACGTAGCACATGGTTGTGAGCAGGACATACAGTGATATATGATGTGGAATTGGCATGTGTAATGGTAAGAAGAAGAAATAACCAGCTGTAATAAACATGAGGGTCCATTGGATGTCTCCGTTGTTCTGTTTCAATGAAACAGATTCTCTGCCTTGCAGATTCAGCACAGTAACTCCGGGATTTCGTTTTAGGCTTTTCAGAGTTCTGCAGAAAATAATTCATTTTATGGGACAATAGCAATGAACAGTATACTGAAAATTGCCCAAATGGCTGCTGTAGGATTTCCCATTTTGATCAGCGAGGTGTTAGGATTCTGGGTTCCTATCAGACCTCAATGATTCTGTGACAATAAGTATAATAATAATAATGTTGGAATTTAATTAAAACTAAAGGTTGGCAATTTTCTAAACAAATGCCATTTTATAATGAAAAAAAAATCAATAAAGAAAGGTCTCAGCTGTTTAACAGTTTGAAATATTTGTGGTTCTCAGAAGTATGGATTTCAGTGAATAAGTTGTTAATGGAAGAAAATCAAAATGTTTGGGCAATTCCATAAACAGAGAAATACACAGAGATCTTACAGTGCACTTCAGTTTCTATAACTGTTTAGGGAAGCATAGATTCAGCAGCATAGGGTTTAGCTACTGTTTCTTCCAGAAGTACCATAGTATAATTATTTCTTTTACCTTAGTGTTATGAGTAGGAAAAAACCTTTGATAACATAGTAGTGATGTGAGCTGCTCCAGCTGAGGAAAGGGCAGACATAGTTACCTGCATCTTAGCTGCAAAAAAGGAAAGAGGAAAAGGGAGTAAAGATTAATTTTTATTTATCTCCAAATTATTTAGGTTCAATCTTCAGCTTGTAATTCTATGTCAGTGCTTAGTGTTATAATTTCACTGATTTTTTTTTCTTTCTATCACAAGTGCTGTGTGTGGTAGTCTCTGTTTCTGTATGTTTTAGAAGGAAGCATCAGAACTGTTTCAAATAGGAACTTGCTGTAAAGCCTCGGGAATTATTTCATAGAGACTCTTCTCCTGTGTAAGGTGGGAACAGTCAGAAGTTGGAAGTCATTCATCTAGAAGTACAGCCATGCCTTTGGGATGTGCTCTAGCCCTTGCTTTTATTTATGCTCCTCCTAGATTTATTTTTGATCCTCAAGACACATTGAAATGCTACAGGTACTAACAAGCATTTGAGAATCAGAAAAGAGGAGAGAAAAAGAAAAGTTTTCATAACGTGTGTGAGGCAGGCATAGGTTGGGTTGCAGTATTATAGA
The DNA here is from genome assembly GCA_034509185.1 of Euphonia xanthogaster. Classification (NCBI taxonomy): domain Eukaryota; kingdom Metazoa; phylum Chordata; class Aves; order Passeriformes; family Fringillidae; genus Euphonia; species Euphonia xanthogaster. The sequence continues at coordinate 53,860,446 of JAYDZK010000128.1, read as the reverse complement.
TGACCACTGTATTTTTAATGAAGTTTAAACGACCTAGAGCTTAAAATAAATGTCTGATCTATTACAGTGAAAAATCAGTTATCCTTTCGGAAGACTTGCATCTAAATTGCAATTTACTTCATCTGTAGCTCTTCCTCTTATTGTTTTTTCCTGTTTGTTTAAGACAAACTGCTTTAGGGTTTTTTAAACAAAAGATTTTTTTCTCTGCTTTGGGGGGGATTCAAAAGTTAAAGAAAGAGAGAACAAAGCAATTCTGAACTTGAGTTGTCCATTTGTTCTCATTATAGAGAGGAAACTGGGTTTGTATCTTCTAAAATGCACACAGGAGTGCTACAATTGATGCAAATGATGTGCTTGGAGCCTGAAATCATTAGCCTGGCCTGGATAAGCAACGCTGTAGTAGACAGATATATTTGAACAACACTGTATTACAGAAATATCAACAACAAAATCATTAAAAGCTTGTGGGTGGTAATTTATTTAAAGCAACTGCTACTGTAATTTGTGCAGCAGAAAAAATATGAAGAATATTTTTTGCAGAACTTCTGTTACTCTCACATCCATGACAGTCTGTTTAAAGAGAGCTGGGGGATTTGAATATTCAAATCCTAATGACATGAAAAAGAAATTGTCAGTTAAAGAGTCTAATTGGAAATCTCTACACTCTTTAACGTATACCACAATCCAGAAGGAAATTGTTAGTGAGAAAAAGCTTACCTTTTTTTTGAGAAAGAAGAGCATTTGTAGGAGCCATTGCTCTAAATAATTAATCTGTCTCTCCTGCTTGCCTGCAGTTTCTCCCATAGGAAACGTCAACTTTGTCAACAAAGTGGGAGTCCATTCTCAGTAGATGATAGTTAAAAGATAAGAAGAGGACTTATAACAATGTTCAGCTCTGTACTGCTGGGGTAACTGCTGACAGTGCCAACCCCAAAGGACAAAATTTTTTTAGGCAGTGGCTTTGTTTAACCCCTAGAAAGAGCTGTAAGTTCTTCTGAAATTCCTGAACTTCTGATTATAAAAATGTCTTTGTACAGGCTGGGTGCTTATCTATTAATAATAATCACTTAAAAACCCCAACCAAACTTAGGAAAAACCATCAAAACCAGACCATAAAGAAACCACAGATTGTAAATACATCAGTGATTTATTAAGATGGCTACGTTCCTGAAGCCATATACTGCCTGGTTTTTATAGAGAAATGAAAGGTAGATTATCTTTTATTTGTTAGTCACTCATTATTGTTTCAAAAACCTGTAAAGAAAGGGTAGGACTGTCATGTTTCCAGTGACTCTACAATCAAGAAATTCTGGGAACAAAGGTAAGCGTAAATCACTATGTATGCTCAAGAATCTAAGGCAAATGCATCCAGAACCTTTCTAGAAATTAGCAGTTTCTTTGCGCTATGTCCCTTCTTGTTGCCCCACAAACTTTCTTCTAGGAAGGTTCTTATGTCTGGGTTTACTTCAGCAGACACCAGAGAAAGGTCATGCTTTTGCCTGCTGCAGTAGCCTCTGTTGACAAGCTTTGTGCAGCCCAGAGCAGGTGAAGGTGCCTGGAGGAACCAAAATGACAGAAAAGCCAAGCTTTCATTTTAACCCTTAAGATGATGTATTACCCTCATAATCAGTCAAGCAGTTTTTAATGTATTTTCCTTTCACCTTGTATTCTGCCTGTTTTTGGCAGTGTAAACTAAAAGACTCCAAGTCCAGATTGCAGTATGTTGTGGTTTGAAGTGTTTCCAACACTTAACATACATTCTGTGGGATTTGAGATAATTCCCTGTACTTAAATTTGTTAACTGTAACAGAGCCTAGAAAAAGCTTTGTAAGAACCTTTTAAGAGCCCCGGATATATGGGCACATGTTTGTCTCTGTATATCTCTAGTACCAACTAAATAAATTCCTAAAACCCTCTGGGAAAAAGAAGCTGTTTTTATTGGACTTCTGAGGGCAAATAGAGATAAAACAAGATACCCTTTCCTTGTCTTCTCTGGATATATGTTTTTTGCAAGATAGGAAAGAATGGTGTTGCACTTCCTATTATTTCTGTGGATAAAGTTAGCCATTTGTCTTTTGTCTATAAAGTATTATGCAGTATTATTCTTTCCCATTGCAGGAAAGAATGAATTATAAAAATAATATACATTTCAAAGGAAGTAAGCATTACAGCCAGTTGCCTTAACAAGAGAGAAAGAAAATCCTCTAATGCTGAAAAAACACTGCTGATTCAATACCGAATAAAGAAGAGATGAATAGGAAATTTGCATATGAACTCTATTTGAGAAGGCAGATGAACAAATTTCTACTTTACATTGCAAATCATTTTTAATAAAGTAAAGAAATAGAGGATTTCATAAATGAATGTGAACTCTGCCAAAACATCATTGTAGCATGGAGAACTAAAAGAATGACAGAGAGAGAGAAGAAGAAAGAGAAATATTACCATAACCTATTGCCTAAATGATGATTTTTAATCCTCCCCTTCAATGCCACAAGGTCTGAAGCCACTTCTCATAAGGATCCAAAGGGCATGTTGCCTCCATTCCCAAGCCACCATCAAATCTTGGTGTTTCTCTCCCAAACATCTAACACTAGAAATAGTCTTTCTAGCCTTTTGTTGTTGTTTTTTTTCAGTTGGTTGTCTTTATTTTTTGAGCAGCTTGTGAAATCAATCACTTTGCTTAGTCTGAGGAGCTTCACTGATGGCAAACCAAGCCAACGCCTGTGCCTTTGCTTCCAAGTACAAACCTCATCCTGTTTGACTGTGGTAGTTACCATGGAAATATTGTGATGCAGCATCTCCTTTCCTTTTTGTGGCAGGTTTCTGGAGTGAGAGTTCAGAGAGAGAACGAAAGTGATATTGAATAACTGGATATTAGTGGTTATCTGTGTTAAATAGCAGGAGGTTTGTTGTGCCAGAGTTTTTTTCAAGAGAAACAACTAATTTTTCTGGGAGTTAAGAGTTTTTCAGCTTGAAAATCAAAACTGTGATTTGTTACCATATGACCTGTGATCTTACAGCAGTAAGAAATGATACATTCAGGGATGTCAGTGGGTAGTATCACAGTAGTCTGTCTGGATCACTGAACAGTCTTAAGCTTTATCTAGTTGCTGGAGGTGTTGTGAGGCTGTGGAGGGTACCATGCTGCAGCTAGACCAGTTTTCAGGCACTCATCCATCATTCTGCTCAGGGGTTAGGTAGAACAATGCTTCCTTGTACACACAGTCCAGTTATATACTGCATTATATAAATTTGTATCTTTTTTCTCCAACATAAACATTAGTATTTCACAGTTGAGTAGACTGACTTAATGTGAGAGCACATGCTGTCCACAGTGTAACCTGTAAGGTTATTTGGTCATTTAAGTTTGGACAGACATATAATATCTCTAGAATAATCTGCCTGGATTAATTTCTCCAGTGTCAAAATAAAGTTTTTCCTTTGGTCTCTCTCTCTTTCTTTCCCTGTGTCTCTCTTATAGTGTTTATTTACTTGTTTTTATATTAATTTTCCCTTCAGTCTGTGTTATTGATTTTCCATTGAACCTGACTGGTGAGTGAGAGGAAATTGCATGGGTTTGCCCTTTTCTCTCTCTTTCTGACAGCAGTATATCTCTTTTGCCTGTGTACAGAATCAGCCAGCCACTCCTGATACACCAGCTAAGTCATTGGTTGAATTGTAGTGGTGTGGTTTGGACTGTCTAATTTTCTTTCCCAGCTGCTTTGAGACATGCCAGATGACAAGGCAATGGAGTCTGAAGACTCTGTAGCGGAG
>JAYDZK010000128.1:53664343-53674409 GCA_034509185.1 Euphonia xanthogaster | reverse complement strand
AATTCTGAAAGATAGTCACTAGACATGATGACTCAGGAGCTGGTTTTATTTAGGGAGCTGTTTGATAAAAACATCTAATCCATATCCCTGAGTGCCACATGCAGATGCCTCTTGACCACTTTCAAAGATGGTGACTCCACCACCTCCCCACGAGCATATTTCAATGCCTAACTACTCTTTCAGTGTTGTTTTTTTTTTTTCCTAACATCTAACATGAACCTCACCTGGTGCAAATTAAGGCCATTTCCACCCTAATACTTAAGATATGGCAGAAGAGGAAAACCCACATCTACCATCTCCTTCCAGCTAGTCATAGAGGAGACATGAGGTCCCCACTGAGCCTCTTCTTTTCCAAACTAGACAACCCCAGCTCCCTCATCTGCTCCCCATAAGATTTGTTTTTGCATCTGTCAGCCACAGATTTGTTTTCATGGCACATAACAGATTTTTAGGATCTTCAGGACATACTGCCTAACCTCTGACTGCTTCTCAAGGATGGTGCAAAACTCTCATATATCTGTCATATCTGCGAGCCCTGTGAAGAAAACTGAGATATCAATGTACAGTGAAATTAGTATTTCATTAGGGTTGCTTTGCACTAGAATGCATGAGCGTTTCTTGGAAATAAAGATTAAAGGCACTAACTTCTCCCATCCCCAGTAAAGCCAGGATTCTGAAGCCATAGGTCAAATTACCTTTTTCTTTTTATTTGTTTAATCCATTATATTTCTGGACATCTTGGAGATGGTCTCTTAGTTTTGTTTCCTGCTTCTGTTGCCTATTAACAATCTTTCTCAACTGTTGGTCCACCTTATAGATCAAGATGAAGTTTCTCAAAATTAGGTAATGAAACTGAAGTATGAGTATGTTGTTTTTTTTAAAAAAAAAGGTGCAATATATGCCTACATACTGAATTAACCCATGCAGTAATTGGTCCTCAGACCAACATGGACTGTCCTTAAGGACAGCAGCAAGTCACCAAGGTGCCAAACTGACTTCCAAAAGTTCTTTTACAGAAGTTTCCATTCATAACCGGTTAATTTGAATGAAAGAACAGTTTGTCACCTGGTAAGCTGCATGGACTACCGCAGCAAAAATGTGTGATGGGCAGGCACAAGTGATGCCACAGGAGCCATCTGGCAGTAGCAGCTCTGGACCACAAGTGAGAAAAATAATGCATTATGGCAATTTTTAGGAGATGAGGAAGGGCAGCTTTATTTTTCTTAGGGGTAGTACATTGCTGAAGTTCTTATGTGAGTTCCACTAGCCAGATTCTGGAAGTTTCTGACCTAGCAATCCATGGACAACAGCTAAAGGGGCAAAACATGAAAAACATGGGTATATGACAGAGTGGAGATCAAATTTCTGAACTTTTTTACGACAATATAAGCACCTAAAAAGTCACTTCTTCCTAGCAGTGGCAGGCTTTGTTCATCCCATAAATTATGTAGTTAAGTTTGCATGTTTCTGCTACACACTCTTCTGTACACCTTTTCAGGAAAGTTTTATTTCAGTAGCACTAAAATGCATATAGTGAATAAGAAATAAATTGAAAGTATATCATGGGTTGTAACAGTTTTTAGAATTTCAAGAGGTGTTCTTGGATACTTTTCAAAATAAACTAGATGCAAAGTAGGGTTTTTATATATTTCAGTCAATGCCTAAAGATTTAAAAAATCATACCTTTTAATTTCTTTGTAATAGTCGAAAGTCTGAACTTCTCACATGTATCTGTTTGGTATGAGTTTCTTTCTGGCTGAGTGCAATAAGACAGCCATCTGTCAACACAGGTCAGCTGGGAACCAGCTTCATCTGCAAAGAAAATTACACCATTATGTGGCCTTTTCCCCTAGCAACTGTTTAAAAATGCAGTCCCCAGACCAGAATGATGAGCTGAAGCCTCTGGAGAAGGCACATGAAACATATGTAAAACACAGAGGCATTCCATCAGGAATAGTACACTCTCTCCAGAGCACTCAGCAAAGATTTTGAACCCTGAAACCAAGCTATTCCTATGTTAATAGCCATGGGCATTATGGCAATTCCTAGAAGTGGAAAATCTCTGCCCACCTAAGGAAAAATTTCATGGACGTTTCAGAACTAAATCCTGCTTTCAAAATTATCACTTGAGATTCATTTCTCCTCATGTTTTCCAGATTCATGGTGGCTATCTTGGCTAATAGCCCTCCCAACTGTTTTCGCACCTCCCAGACTAGCTGTGGGAGTCCTTTCATGCTCTAGAAAAACAAGTTAACAGCCTCCCCATTCCATCTCTTTACATTTTTTGCACAAGCCTAGACACCCTTGAGCTCTGATGTGAAAAAGACTTGGTCCTAGCAGTGGTGCATTCCGCCTACTCTGCCACCTTTTGCGTTACTAGGCTAACATGAAGCAAAATGTGTCATGAATTATTAGGGGAGCAAAGCCATGAAGAATGCCAAAGGTGCTCATGGCTATTTTTGGTCCTCTGGGTGTTTGTAATTATCATGCTCAGAAAAAAAACTAAGCTGCAGTATGCTTATGTGCATTTCTTCAAGATTCACATAATTTACAATTGCTTATATATGCATTAGTTCTACAGATATCAGCTATTTTTAACGTCAGTCATGGAATGCCTAGTATACTGCTGTTTATACCAGACATTTTTAGTTAGAAAAGGAACTAGAAGAAGATGCACACAGTTCAAGTGGACATTTTTTTCTTCTTTGTAACTAAAGGGTGAAACCAGACTAAATAGACATGGCCCTTGTATCTTCTCAGTAGATCTGTCATCCTCAGATGACAGTAGATCTATCATCCTCAGATGAATGATATATGGAATATGTTTCTCTCCTGTAAAATAGATTTAAATTTTCTTCTCCCTCAGAAAATCTTCTTTATGTGTAAATAAGAAACATTTGCTGTCAAAATATAATCAATGTATGGATTATGAAATATGTAGAAGTATCTCACGTTGGTGTGTCTACTATTCCTATTTATGTTTATAGTGAAACAGGTAGTTTTAAATGGAGTAGAGCATTGCTTTGTGAAAGGTCCCTCAGCCAAAACAGTGGTCAGTGTCAGGTATGCACCAGAAAAGTTTATGCCACATTCTCCTCCCTTACATGAAGCAGCAAAATGTTTGCAGATAAGAAATTGATGGGAAAAAAAATGGGTCATATGAGAGTTTTCTAGTCAATTATTCATCACACATTAGAAATCTATTTCCACAGGTAAGATTCTCTGCTCTAAATCAGCAAAAATTACTTACTACATGGGGCACTGTCTAAATCCATAGCATTTGTTACTCTGTAAACTTAATCCAGTCCAGCACATTTTATACCTTTGAGCATTTTCAATTTTCTCTTGACATCGCAAGATATGGATTAGTCACAAATACACAAAATCAAAGTACTTTTCCCCCTAGAAACTCACTTCATATTTGCAAATTTGTTTTAGAGATCCGGTCCTTCCTTCTCCTTATTCACCAGGGTGTACTCACTTGCTGGTTAGGTGCTTTTAAAAGCTCAAGGTGGAAGCATCACTAACTCATTCTAATTACATCATATTAGTTTGCTTAAATGTGTCACCAATAAAGGAAGACAATGATATCTCATAAGATGAGTGATTTGAAATAATGATTTATTTTTTTTTTCAAATAAGATTAGTAGTAATTTTTAAATATAAAACAGTCCTGAGACTTTATGGCCTTTCCAAAATCTGAAACATTCTCATCCCTAATTTAGCAATCATATTTTTCTGCTGCCTCTTTTCCAGTGTTTACAGCTATGATCTTATTTAAGCATGACGTGTTCTTTCTGCACTGCACTTATACAGTATATAATATCTTTGTATTCTATTCAGTGGTCTACACCCAGGCTGTTCACAGCAATATGTATGAGGGGCAGTGTTTCTTTAAACAAATAACTACCTAAGCAGAAGCCTTGCTATGAATGCAGCTTCTACTAGAACAGGCAGAAAAATCTTACTCTGTTCCCTATATGTGGATCCATTGTTACAACTTAAAGAGCATGGTTGAAAAATAATTTTAAAGAGAAGAAACCATATCAATGCAAGGTGTCCCTGTATTGGTAATAGTTAGCATTGATTCCATGATTCACAGAAGGCTGATCAATCCCTTTATTAAGAAACCCATTGCTTTTATAGACAGTTATGATACAGATAGACCTAATTGGTCATCCAATCAAAACCCATCACAACTGGCTAATTAAGAAACCACCCTTTGGTAAACAAATCTCCATAACACATTCCACATGTTCACAACAACAGGTGCAACAAATTAAAATAAGAATTGTTTCTCATAGCCTTTCTCAGGTGATGCCTGGGAAAGTTGTGTATGTCTCTCAGTGGCCAGAGAGCTGCTGCCACAGAACGATGCTTTTTAATGCCAGATGTTACAGCACTTTACAGCTCTAATTGTGTATTATCACAAATAAAATAGATGAGCAGATTTTGACCTTGCAGCAAGGCCTCTACTGCCTCTAGAACCCAGATCTTCTAAGTAATTTCTAATTATCTTGATATATAGTGTCTACTAACATGCAAAACAAAGGCTGAAATAAAAATTATTAAGCTGCGCTAGGAAAGCCTTATTTTGACAACACTGAATTCTAAAAAATAAAACACAATATGAAAACCATTAAAAAACCATTCTGTAAAAGATACAACAGCAAAAGTGAGTTTCTGCAGAATAGAATAGATTTGTGTGCTTACAGCTCTGTGCTTTCACTATTCTGCAAGTAGTGCTACCTGAGAAATGCTGGGCAGTGATGCACAGAGACAGCTCTAGGAATTGCTGCTGCGTGAAATAATGGCTTGGACTGGCTGACAGAGACAGCATGGCAAGGAAAATGGGAATGATGCCTACTTCTCTCTGTCATGTCTTTGAGAAAGAGATGATACTTGGAGGTGCCAGGAGTGTTGGCCAAGAAGGACTGTGGGGTATATATACATATTGTATAACTCCTCCACATTCTCTAAGGTTGGAGTAGAATTGCACTGTAACAATAACTTTTGAAACACATGACCATAAACAAGAGGAAAACTGTTGAAACATGTTATAAACAATAATTTCAGACTGTTTTTTTTCAGATTTTTATATTCTCTGTTCTTTCCTTTCCTAAAAAAATCCTTATTACTGTTTGCAAACGATGAAACCAATCACTTATCATTTTCCAAGACACCAAGGATTTTAAAATATTTTTGAATGTTCAAGTTTATGAATAATTCAGCCAAAGCAAGTTGGTTTTCTACAACTTTTGTAAGTGTCATTAAATTCCCTATGGTAGAAATTTATCCCTGATTGATAGAAATAACTGAAATAGAAATAGAAAATGTGGATTTTCATTTGCAGTGTAAAAAACTACATGGGGAAATTAGAATGCCTGGCCTTTAGGTGAAGATACTGGCATAGCAGGAACCTCAGAAACAAGGTGGGGGGAAGGCAGTCAATGTCATGCAACAATATCACAACATGAAAAATACAGAAAATATCACTTAGGTCATGCCAGAAATCAAGCAATACACCATGTTAGAAACCTTAGCATCGAAACAAATTAAAGAACTGACCATATTACTGTGAAACATGGCATCTACATTAAAAACACAAGCCTTACATGAAAATTATAAGCCTAAATGGAAGGCAGACTGTTGCGGTGCGTTCATTTATTTCGTTGTCTCCTATGTTATGTAATTTCCTATGTATTAGTTCAGTTATATGTACCCCAGTTGGTTTGTTCTCAGTTTCCCCTATTTTTAGTTGTATAATGGTTCGGCCCAGTCAGTTTCCCCGCCCGGGCAAGCAAGCCTCTCCCTGCCACTCCTCTCTCTCCTTCTTGCTGTACCCAATCAGTTATTGTTACTCTATGTCAGTTATGTTCTCCCCTCCCTCTGTCTCCCTGCCAATCAGACCCTTGGCCCGTTCCACTTCCAGAAAGTTCCATCTATGCTAGGGCCTGGTTGGCCAGGAAACAGAGGTCCCTCCCAATCTCCTCCCCTTCTAAGTTTGTATTGGCTCCCACCCCATCACCCCATGTTGTTCAACCAATCCTGTAGTTTGCTGTTTTCCCCTCCCCTGTTGTATTTAAGGTCTGCGCACAGGGTTATCTGTGCCAGACCTCTCCGGCATTCCTACCCACAGTTACCTCCGTGTTTACCCAGCCCTTAATAAACTCCCCCGGAGAAGCCTGGACGATTCCTTCGTGTTCTTTCCGCTGGCGACCGTGAGCTGAAATACCTTATCCGACTCGTCCTTTTAATAGGGGTGGAAAGCTCTCCTGCCAAGACGCAGGGAGTTCCTTTCCCTAAGCAGAGTTCCCGCAGGTCCACTGCAGGGGAACCTGCTCCTGGACTGCTGGCAGTCAATCTTAGCTGGCCGGAATTTTAGTTAGTGACTCCAGCAGCAGACAGCACTGAGTCTGTTTTACTGGGTTGGGCAGGGTCACAGCACTACCTGAGATGCACTAAGAGAGATTTGGGGAAGCTTTAGAAACAGGAACACAAATGTATTGAAAGTCTTCAATATTCAAGTATCTAAGGGAAACAGACCTACCATTGCAAATTTCAGAGGTATTAAAATATCTGAGAGGAGGTGTACTTGAGAGTTCTAAAGCAGTATATGACCAGAGTCCCTCAGGAGTACCCAGAAAGTGCATCCTTGAAGGCACCCAGCAAAAGTGAAACCTCTGCAGAAAAACGGACCAGGTTTTTATTTTGCAGTGGAAGAAATGGGTTTTTTTCATGGTGGAAAAAATGAGGATATTTCCAAATAAAGCCATTTTCTGAAGTGGAACAATTTTTTTTTCTTTTTTTTTTATAATTTTAAATAATAGTTTCTCATTATGATAACCCTAGGAAAATATAATATCAGTAGCTGAAAGTAGTTGTAGAACAAATAAAATGCTATGAATTACAATTAGAAAGCATAGGAAACAAAACAGAAGTCAGTGTACTGCTGCCCAACTTTGAGGCTCATCACTGTCTCAAGCAGAGTGGGCATATCTGGAAAATAAATCTGGGAAGAAAAATGAGGGCAGCAAGAGGCACAGGATAACAACACCCAGTTGGATAGCTTGGTTATCCTCATTGTGCAATCAAGACTGCTTGGGGAGAAGTATCATTCAGTGTCTCCGACGAAGAGGGGAAAAAAGAATAGCATAGATAAGTGAGATACTAAACTCAACCAAGAGAAATAAACTAGAGCACAGACAGAAAAACACAACTGGTCTCTGTCAAGGCAAGAAATGGTAGCTGTTATACAAAGCTGGACTTGAAACCAATACGACGAGATCGCATTTTGAAGAACAGGTGGCAGATGGATGACTCCCTGCAGCAAGATGTTGAGGATGCCATCTCAGTACAAATGAGGACAGAGAAAGTACTACAAGACAGAGCTACTAGGATTTAATGAAGAGACAAAGAAGAATAGGTTAAGAAAATTCATTATATTGGAAATGGAGAGACTGGAAAAATCTTGCCGAGAATATCATTGATGCCAGTCACATAGGCATCCATTTTAATGTTGGAGACAGAAAACTGAGCAAGACAGGCTCTTGTCTTGCTATGAACAAGGCTCTTGTCTTGATAGGAACTACAGCATAGATATGAATTTTAACATTAAAAAAAAAAATCAAAGGGCTTTGAGGGTCTGAAAAGAAGAGTTGGCTAATCAGAAAGATTAATTTAGACAGTGGAATTGATAAAGGATCTTTCTGAAAAGATACAGTTGTTCCTAATACTCATCAGAGATACTTCGACTGGGTAATTGGGAAGAGCATTCAAGAGGACAAAAAAACCCCAAAACCCCAGCTAATTTTAACAAATTTTACTGCTGTATTTTAATGTCAGTCAGAAGAAACATATTTTCATTTTTCCATATTTTTTGAGGAATTAAAACTACTTGTAAATTTCACCATTTCTAAGTTTTCATTAAAGTGTATTTTGCATATTGTACATTTAGAATATGCTAAAGCATACCAAAACCTCTCTTTTGCTAAACTTGACCTAAATCAGGAATTATTGCATGGTTTAAGGGAAAATTTGGTGACCCATGAAATAAAACCCACATTTCAAAGCAAAATATCTTAAATAAGCTTTGATGCCTGTATAATAAAACAGAAACCTCTGAGCCATATCATCTTCCTTCACCAATTCTTTGTGCTGTAGTCTACAACAAAAATTAAATTTCCTGGATTATCTGAGTGAGGTTTCATCTGGATATAAGATATTTTTACAGGAGGAACAATCTTTCATTGGAACAATGAAATATTGATGAAATAGCCCAGTTCCAGAAGAACTTGTGAGAATGTATAGCAGGTGCTGTACATATTCTAGGGAGACAAAGTTGTTTTTTTTAAGGCACACTTTGTAACCTGCATAGACTCTTACTGATCTCAGTTGCTTTAGTTTAACAACAATGTAATTAGATAATATTATCATCATTATACAGCTACTTATTCTTGCCATTCTTATCACATCAGAAGACTATCTATGGCAATCACTAATTTGCCACAGTTGTAGTGTAAATAATTCAGCTTTAATCTAAAGCCACATCTGGTCAGGCTTATATGATAAAATATCCGCCTACTAATCTTCCACTTGATTTCTGTGATTTTTGTATGAACTCATCATGGTAGAGAACACATTGAAACACTTGCAGCCAAGGCAGAGAGGCAAATTCAGATAAAAAGCCGAAATTCTCATTTAAAAATACATCCCCGTGTTCCGTAGTAGGCCATAACTTGTACTTTGTTTATCAGTGTTTGCTTGCTATGCAACACTCCCACAGCTATCATTCAAGCAGAAGTCAGTGGGAGTCGCATGTGTCACACACAGCAGAAGACAGCATTATGCTTGCCTTTATAACCCACGGATGGTCACTTGCAGGGCAGTAATATTGTGCCATATCTCTCTAGGTATGGTGGGATGGTAGCATAGCTAATGTCCTGGCATGGTGTGCCTGCCTGCACAAGACTAAACATATCAAAAAGAGTGACTGCATGTTATTCTAGATATAATGAACAAATCTGTTTGTAACGAGAGTGATACACCATTTGAACAGTTTGCCCAGAGAGGTGGTGGATGGAAACATTTAACGTCAGATTAGACAGGGCTCTGAGCAATCTTATCTAGTCTAAGGTGTCCCTGTTTATTGAAGGTGGGTTGGATTAGGTGGCCTTTAAAGATCTCTTCCAGTCCAAACCTTTCAGAGTCTTTACTGCAAGAAAAAGCTTGAAGTGAAGAAGTCTGTTGTGACATGATTTAAAGGCTGTGTCTTGATGGTGTAAGAAACTGTTTGGCATATATAGCAGCAGATGAAAGCAATGAGATACCCTCCCCCACACACCCCTATCCTGTCCTAAAATTAGCTAGCATTTTGTCATGGGAGTTTGACTAGTATCCCAGTTAGAAATATTTACAGACCAGTTGATGTCTAGCCATGGACAGTTCATTCTCATGGGTTCTTCACTAATAGTTTCATCTAGACTAAATAATTATTTTCCCTATCCACCCTTGCTACCTTGATGTATTTACCCGTGTGCTTCTAGCTTTTGCCTTACTAAACCAAATAGGCTGCCACCTTTGGGAATATTTTAGCTGACTGCATCATGCAGGCAAGTGTGTAAATTCAAATTGTGAGTTAGCTCTGGTACAAGAAACAGCCAAACCAAAGCAGCTTAGAGCCTAATTTAGGATAATTTCCTTTATTTCACAGCAAGACTCCTTTCTTTTTTTTTTTTTGAGTTTTCATCCCTGTTTTCTCTAGTTTGAGTAATAATTTCTATGTGACTTCATATCAGAATCCTACTGAAATTCAGAGTGCGGTTGCTTTTCTCTGAAAAAATTTTCATTTCCTTATGAAAGATGAATGTTGACACAGTCTGTCTTTGATAACCCATATTTATTTTCTGTTATTTTATGTATCTTTAACCATTATTCTTCTCAGCATATCATAATGCTTTGCATGTTATTCAGATCAGGCTAAAAGAATAGCAATTATTTGGATCGCTTTTCTTAATATTTTTTCTCTCCTGTAATACAGCCAGGAACATTGCCATTTTGCAATCAA
>JAYDZK010000128.1:53407274-53417407 GCA_034509185.1 Euphonia xanthogaster | reverse complement strand
GCTATTGCAATTTAGTTTTATGAATTATATTCTGGGAAACCTACACAGTTCTTTGTTCAAAATACCAACACCATCAGAACCACATGGCAGAGCCAAAACACACCAGTGTCTGATTGCTTTTTTAGTTTAAATGATAGTGTGAGTAGGCAGTGTAGGTGGTGGTTTCATGTTAAAGTGGATGAGAAGGAACTCCCATACAATTCTGGCTGGAACTGGCTGCTTCTCTTGTCTCATCTGACCCATGTTGCCCTGGTTCAGAGAGGAAAAAAACAAAAACTATTTCTCTATTGCTTTTTTTGCCACATCAGATCCTGTTGGGTTTACTAGTTTGCGGTAGCCAGCGTAATAATATAGTTGGAACAGTGTGATTGGAGGTAAACAAATGCTAGCTGGTAGATCAGCTAAGCTAGAACATAAAAATATGGCTTATATTTTTGATTTTTGCTACTAATTTGTTCCATAATCTTAACAATCTTGATAGGAAATGTTCTTGTGTTTAAGTCTTGGTTGACTGGAGTCATACTATTTCCTGTCAGCAAATCATCTTCACTTGCTGAATGTTTCTTATGATGGCTATATAAAAATGTAATTATTCTCAGTGGAAGTGTATGAGACATTATCCAGAACTGATTTGCTGTGAACAGAATTAAGTTGAGGGCTAGAGTATTATTATTGTGTATGAAAGTGATCCAGCTTCTATCTCTCTAAATTTTGAAGATGGACTTTTGTATCTGCTTTTGAGATTTTCTAGCCTCACATATTTAATGTATTTAACAATCTATGCTTAAATCATATGGCATATACAGTGATAAATTGCTTTGCTGTATGATCAGGAAGTTTGTATTTTGCCTCTATAGCATTTCTATACTGCTATAGAAATGATAGGGATTACTGGGTGGGGGTAGTGTTGAGAAGGACTACTTGTTCTGCAACAAAGTCTAAAATATTATTTAAAAATTTATAAACTATCAAAGTAAATATCCTCCTGTGTTATGTAAGAAATCTTATAATACCTGGGAGGTGGGGAGGAGGGATGGGGGGACAGCTGGGATAGGGAGAACCAGTATTGTGGAAAAATGTGTTGTTTCTAATTTAATTAAGATCAGTTTAAGCATCTGCACACTACCATTTATGAAGGGAATTTATAAAATATATTAATACAAGTATTTATTTTTTCATTTATGAAAGGACACATCTGAATCCCCAGTTCCAGCTGCCTGTTCCACTTCTGTAATGAAAAGTATTTAACAGTTATCACTTTAGAGAGCACTTCTTAGGCACTAGGAACAGCCTGCTCATCTAGTCAAGCAATTGCCCTCTTTCCACAAGGCACTGAGCATATTTTTGTGTTAAAAAATGGGTATGGTAACACAGCAAAAGTATAATAAGAACTATGTATCTGGTGAATCCAGTGTTTCCTAAGATACTGAAATATTTAGAGGGAATAAATTTTAATTTACACTTAATGATGCAAGAGCAATGAAAAGGGGCATCCTACCTAGGAGTTGTGCCTGGGTGACCTTCATGCTGATAGTGTTGGATAACCAAAGTCTGAATCCTCTTAGTCCTCAGTTTATTCTAGGAGAGACAGTTTTTCAGTTTTTGTTTTTGGCTCCTTGCTTTGTACTAAATTTGGTTTGAGTGGACATGATTGTACATCATAGGCATATCAACTATAGAATTAACTACTCTCTACAAGCATTTTTAAAACTGAATTGAAATTACAGAACTGACTGTATTTTTAACATTTGATAGCAGAAAAATTGTCCAGCCATTTTTCAGAGAACTTCAAGGCTTAAAGAATCAGTCACATTTTAATTTTAGCTCTGTAGAAAATTTTTAGTGTCATGCCAGAATTTTAGAATATTAAAAATATTCTCTGAAAAAGAGATTGTGTTCTGGAAATCATGGAGTCAGAATGGTTTGGTTTAGAAAAGGCCTTAAAAGCCATATATTTCCAATCCCACTGCCATTGGCAGGGCACTTTTCATTAGACCAGGTTGCTCAGAACTCTATCCAACTTGGCCTTGAACACTTCCACGGATGAGACAGCTACAGCTTGTCTGACAGTGCCTCACTTCCCCCACAGTAAACAATTTCTGCCAAATATCTGATTTAAATCAACCCTCTTTTGTTTTATAGCCATTCCTCCTCGTCCTGTCACAGTAAGCTCTTGTAAAAAGTCCCTCCCCATCTTTCTTGTTGGTCCCTCAGGTGCTGGAAGGTGCTATGAGGTCTCCCTGGAGCCTTGTCTTTTCCAGGTTGAACAACTCCAGCTGTCTGAGACTCTCCTCAAAGGAGAGGTGCTCCAGGCCTCTGGTCAACTTAGTGGCTCTGCTCTGAAGACCAGTAGTTAGTTCAGTGAGATTACAGCTGGAGAAAGTTTTTAGAGACTGGTGTGAGAACAATGACATGTGATGGTGAGGCTGGAAGACCAGGGTATGCTAATTCAAATTTAAGTTTGAACTGATGCAAAACTGAGCATGTCACATTTTCCAGGAAGTATTTTCTTTGAGACTATTGAGTACAGTGTAGGTACTTCATTGGAGCACTAGGAATCCTGGGGTATTTCAAGAGACGAAAATGATGAAAAACCCAAACATTGATGAATGATCATCTTACCCAATTGTGAGACTTTTCTTTTGTATATATGTATGTATATAGGTATATGCCTGGTGCAAACCACAAATCATCTCCAATTTGGAAGATCATAACTTTATGTAGTATTTTTCTCAGATGAGGTAAAGATCATTGATTGTGGTAATGTGGAGCAGTCTGAATTATTCCTTTAGTTTCATTTGACAGGTAAAATAGTTTTTAATTTATTATGTTATAAATTACAATATATGCTTTCACTGAGCTGTTATCTGTATTTGAAAGTTTTAAGTGAATACCTAATTTTGATATTCATAAATCAGGATGCTCAAAACTAGTATAATCAAAAGCTAAAAATAAATATTATCAGAAGTGTTTAAAAGGCTCTGATTCAGGTAATAGATTTTACGTTCTGAGAGATTCATTGTTTGCTGGGTTACTGTTGCAAATATCTTTGGAATAAGTAATTTTATTTAAAGCTTTAATTGGCAAATAACCTTTGTCAGTTGGGTAAAACAAATTCACACTTAACTGTCTAGGAGCAAAGACAGTAGCTCCCTATAAAGATAGTTTCTGACATATATTTGTTTTGCTATACTCAAAACTGAAGTTAAAACAGCTGTACTCAAACCTGAAGAGCCTGTGTTCTCTAAGGATTTTTCCTGGATTTTTATGCCTTGTAAAAATTGCTATAATTTTTAGCTGAAATGAGTCATAGTTCTTCTAAGAATCTTATTAACCTTTGAATTCTTGAAAGAAGTGCAGTTCTAGAACAAAGAACTATATCAGATAGCCATATGACCATTTTTACTATGTGTACAGCTACACATTTTATAAAATAATGTTTGAGAGTATTTTTTTCTATTATAAAGTAACTTTTTCCATTATAAAGTATTTTTTCCCATAATAGAGTAATCTCATTTGATACAAGTGGAGAGCAAAATTATGGTATTTGTTCTATAAATAAGTGTAAAGAGAAAAATGAGACACCAGCATCTGTTTGATGTTTATGTGTATACCTTTTAGACTTCTGCAAGATTGGCCTTTTGAAATACAGACCTAGAAAACTGTATCATTTAGATTGTCAGATTATGTGCTTTTGTTGCAAACACAGAAAATTAAATGCTCTTCCTGGGAAAAATGAGAACAAAGTCATATTCTTTGTCAAGGGCAATGTCTGAGGTCCTTTCTTTTCAAAGTGTCATTGCTACCAAGGCAGTGATCTATTGTTTACACTATTTGATTTAAATTTTTGTTTGTACCACATTTAGGCACTCAGAAAGTCACCATTCATTGGAAATCTACAACACCCAGAGACAAGGCAGGCATCATGTTTTGGCATTAATTTATCAGATTCTGTGTTGATATGTTATCTTTGCAATCTCAGGAGTATTTTAGTGACTAGATTTGGTGCCAGGAAGAACACAGGTTGAACTAGTGAAAGCAGGTATGTAGTGCAGACCTAGGGACAAGTTCATAATCTCCTTTCCAATGTTATCTGTCATTGATATCCTTCCTCTCAGTTTGGGGGGCTTATGGTAATGTGTTTTATAAAAATCATAGAAGTAGGATTTCATTGGGTTTTATTATGTTATGGAATTGGTTTGGGCTTTTGACAAGATCATTCTACATAATGTTTTAAAGCGCCTAATATGAATTGGTCTCTTCTGGCATTGAAAAAATAACCATTGAAATTGAAAGTTTACATACAGTAATGTAAGGAGCAACGTGAATGAAATGTGATTGAAGGCTGAAGAACTTGTGTACATCATTTAACCTAGTATTATAATGGTTTCTTATTTTTATTGTACAATCGTCCATCATTATGTTTGTTTTGTTTTGTTTTGTTTGTTGTTTTGGGGGAGATTTTTTCTTTGGTTTTTAATAAAATTATTTACGTATGCCTCTTTATTCCTGTCAAGATACAGTTTTGGATGAATAATTAAACACTTAGTAGTATCTGCTCAGTTCCTTCAGGGCTGTGATATGCTGACCCCAGCCAGCAGCCAAACACCCACCCACCCAGCCTCTGCTCACTCATCTCTCTTGCAAAGGCAAATAGGGCATCCATTCTTGTGGGGGCAAATGGAAGGAGGATGAGAACACTCATGGATCAAGATAATGACAATTTAAGAGGCAAGGTAAAAGCTCTGTGTGCAAGCAGAGCAAAAAGAGGAGTTTATTCACTCCTTTCTATCAGCAGTTAGATGTCTGACTGCTTCCTAGGAATCAGGGATTCAGCACATGTAGTGGTTGCTTGCACAGAGAAATATAACCACAAACATTCACCCCTTCTTCCTCATCTCCCTGAGCATGACACTCGGTGGTATGGGTCACCTGTCTTGACTCTTATCAACTCCCAGCCTCAAGCCCAGTCTCAGCCTGTTTGAAACAGGAAAGGAAGCATTCCAAGGAATGAAGCAATAGCCAAAACACAGGTGTGCTATCAGCACTGTTTTGGCCACAAATACAAAGCACAGACATATATCTATGCCATATATCTGTATACTATGTATGAGGAATTTATTTCTGCATTTGGTTAGTTTATTGACACACCTTCTAGCTTTTCTCTGCATTTTCTTCCCAGCAGCCTCTCCAGTTCCTGAGTCTATTTCATACACCACGTATCCACTAAATGATCACGGTTAAATGACTAAAGTTGACATTGATGGACTTAAGAACTAAGACTGCATTCAGGCTTAAGCAGGACAAAGCTCGCATCACTGAGTTTTTCTTTCACGTTGTCTCCATCAGTTAAATTTAATTACTTTTGAAGGTTTATCTGAGTATTAAAACTTCTTTTTTGCAACAGAATGTTAGGTGCTAGAAGATTTGAATTTGTCATGCACTCTAAGAATTTGTGCTGGTCGTACCCTTCACAAAGGCTTTATGTTACATCTTCTGCTTAAAGGTTTAGCTTGTGTCCTTTAAGATACAAAATTAAGTGCTACTCTTGCATGGAGTGCATTGTGAAAGTCATAAAATGAAAAGTTTGTAGCTGAAAAAGTTTTATTCTTTGTAAGATTGGCAGGCTTTTGAACAGTGTAAAAGTGAGCTTTGTTGCTCCAAACATGCCCTGCTTTTGCCTGAAGAACTGACATAAATAATACATCTAAAAATGCTCACAGTTTGTCAGCTACAAACTTACATTAAGGAGTCAGCCAACCCAGCACAATCAAATTAAAGGGCATTGGTTTGCTTTGTGTGCTTCACTTTATTGGGTCTTTTGTCCTTGCCTGTTATGTTTCCTCATTAGAAAATACTTTCTCTGTCCTACTAAACTAGGACATAGCATGCTGCCCACATTAAGGAGATTAAAATTATTAGCTAACATCAGAAAGTTTCTGAGACCTTACTAGAGAGTCCTAGAAATTTGAGGGAGGCTGTTGGGTGAGGTCTGTCCTCTACCTCAGTCTCCTAGGATTATTTTTATAGTAATTACATTTTCCCCCTCACTGCTATACTAGATGCAAAGTCTGTAGGGTCTTTGCTTATGTCAGTATGGATAATTAAAAATGAAACTATCTTTACTTAATATGTTAATGGTAGTGGGCATCTCTTGGATTCTTTGGAAAAGGGATAGAAATTCTAATATCAAACAGTGCAGTACTTTGCCACAAAAATAAATTGCAGTTTATTTTACACCATGTAGAATAATACGTCTGAAATAACCTTTCCTGGGGTTCTTTTTTTTTTCCTTGTTTATATTTTGAACTTTTCTTCTCATGAAAACATTGTAAGCCATGTGTTCTAGTTTCTTTGTATTTCTACAAATTTCCAAACTCCTTTATATCTTCTTGATGTCAGTCTTGCAAGTATTTTTAGGATGTCAGCAATAAAATTTTTGAGATGCCTTGTATTTTGATGATTAATTATTGCATGATGGCTATCATAGCCAGATCCAAGTATTCATTATGTCATGTACCTAAGTTGGGTCAAATATGTGAAGAAGTATTAGGGCAGTGCATTCACATTAAATAAATCCATGTATGTATCCACAGTAAATCCATGTATTTTGAGAATTTTAACGAATGTAGATAGCAATTTATTGCATGAGTAGTTAAGCTTTTTAGATAACGTTTACCAGTGCTAAGCTAAATACAAAAGTATTCATTTTAGACATGAGAAGATGACCATGCTTATGATGATGGTTATAAAAATGATTATGCTTATGGGTTTTTTTCTGGTCTACTTTTTGAAAAGTTTTAATCCTCAAACAAGAATTTTGCCCTCATCTAAAGCAAATCATATTTGTAGTAACATTGTTGAAAGGTAAGTAGCAGCTACTTAAATTCAGTTTTCTGTTGGTGTGTTGCAACAACATTTGTAGTTGTATCCTATTTTTTTTAATCCAAGCAGAGAAATGTGAAGTAGTAGATGTTCAGTTTGATTTTTCTGTTTCAGCATCTGCAATTCCAAAGAAAAGCTTTACAGACTCCGATTTTTTTTTTTCTGGGAGGGTGGATTTTCATAATCAGTTTCAGAAACACTTTTTGGAATACTTCATTAGAAGGAAAATCTGCACTATTGAACTCTTACAAAGAGAAAAGATTGAAATCTTCAGAGATCATTATTTAGACCCCTCAAGGCTTTTGTAGGAAGGCCCATGAGAAAGGATGGCACCCTAAAATTTAAAATGGCCTCACTATCTTCATAAATAACATCTGGGGAAAATGAAATAGGGTGCAATATCTTGCTTATACAACAGAGAAAATTTATGCCTTGCATAAAATAGAGTGACAGTGGTTCAATAGCTGTTCAGGGAATGTAGTTTGGTCTTCATGAGACGAAGTGTTTATAGACATGTATATGAAATTACTGATAATTACAGAAAGATGCATGCAAACAAAACTTCACTTGTACTATGAAATAAAAAGTTAGCAATAATTTCTGCTCTGTTTTTCAGACAGAAAAGATAACAGCAGCTTAATTTAAGTATCTGGAAAGGGAATTTATTCAGGTACCAGAATACTGACATCTGACCCCTTTGAATCCATCAATGTTTAGCACTTTCAGATTGTGGCATCTAACAGTCACATTTGAGGGAAATAAGCTTTTGCACAATTTGGATAACTTTGAATATAAAATACCAAGGAAAGGATGTATTGCTTATTGCTGACTGCTGCCAATATAGAACCACAGTTTACACTACTATTTCTGATAGACTTTCTGACAAAGTATCATAAAGATTAAGAGTTGAGGAGACAAGGATTAACCAAACTGAACATCTTATTTGATATTATTTGTCAGAAAAAAACAATATACACAACATTTGGGCTGCACTTTATTACTGCAGGTCCTCCTGGATTATTTTCTTCCATAGCTCAGGATAAAATTTCAGTGTCAGTCTCCAAGTTTTGCATGAAAAGAAGAAACAAAAGAAACATTTTTTTTTTTCCTATTGCTGCATGAGAACATCTGAAGCACTTTTGTATTTTGGTTCTTTATTATTTTAATTTAGCATTGCAATGCCTTACAAATAGTAAGCTTTACTGAGTCAGATAATTATGTTATGTAAATGGAGATAAAGGTCTTGTTGTTGATGGCTCTCAGAGTCTTAACCTTAAATAATTTTTTACTTTTAAAAATGTTTTTTACAACTTTGATAAAATCTCCAGAAAGGCAATACAGCTTCTGTAGGAAATCAAACAGATTTTTACTTCTTGTAAGTTTGTAGTAATGGAAAATCTAATGTAATTTTAATGATTTTTTTCTAAGTAGAAACAGGTACTTGTATATTTTGGTTGTTTGTTTGCATTTTAATGGAAAACTGTATATGAATTTTTCAAGTCATATTGAACTGCATAAGAAGTGAAATAAAATATTTGATTCTGATGAATCTAGGATTATTCCATAGTCATCTTATTAGATATTAAAAAAAGCAACAGTGATGCAATCTGATTACCTTTACGTAAGTTTCTCATATATGTATTTTTAAACCCTTTCCTTGTCTTAATTTTCCTTCAGAATAGCTGAATGCTGTACTCTAAACACTGTTTAGTGATGCAGTCTATTTAAGTAATCAATATTTAAATTGATTTTTTAAAACTTAGCCAACACACTTTAGATAGGTGGCCTGATTGTTCTAAGAAAGATGATCACCCAGTTCCTCCAGCCAGATAAGGGAACTCTTAGAAAACTGGGACAGTCCTTTAATTGTTTAAATATAGCTTGAGGTTCCTAATTTTAGGACAACTTATTTTAAAGCAATTCATCTCACTAAGTGAATATTTCTTTTAATGTGATATCTCACAAACTATACCTCAGTTGTGGAAACTGAGGATGCTTGCAGATTCGTAACTCTTGGTTTTGGGGTGAACAGTGAGCTCAGTCTAAGGAACACAATGGTCACCACCCCAGAAAGAAAGATATCACCTTCCACAGGTGTCCAAAAGAAGGATCAGAGTTGGTTGTGCCATAACGCACATCCTGGTGAATAAAAATAAGAGTTAATTTATCTGGGTTGAATACCTCCTTTGGTCATAGTTGTTATGAGTCCTGACTCCATTTCTTCTATCTGATGAATAAAATGTAAGAATTTTGTGACTTCTACCCCAGTCTTTTGGGACTTCTTCCAACCCCTATTGGAAACATATTATTGTATTAATAAGATTTGAGTGATCACGTAAACACCACAGCTGATGACTGAATGGATGGTAATGGCTACATAATAATGCCAAGGAATTTGTTTAAAAATCATTTGAAGGCATTTTTGAAGAAGCTTGTTCTGAGAGTTCAGTTCAGCAAACTCATCTTTCTGTCCCAGATGGTAAGAAGTCTTCTGTAACTAGCAGCCAAAACCTATGTAACTCTCATTATGTTGATCTTTTGCTAATTGCTAGCAGACAAATCTTTGTAGTTGCTGTAGACTTTATGAGTATAAAGAACCTTAACTTGGAGCAGGCAAATGCCAGGAGCAGTAAGACTGGTACGAAACTAAAAATCTCTACATGTATCTTACTATTTTGGAACGCAGAGTTCCACAAATGGAGTGATGTTGAGTTATAAACAGTTTATAAACACTGTTCAGAACAGGAGTGAACCTCCACATCTGCCCAACACTCTTCCATTTGCTTACTCCAGTTTCTGCTGTATAGTGCTGGGGGAGAGACCTTTGTAAATGGTAAGAGTTGGTATTCTTCATTAAGTGTCTGTTGTATGCTGTTACCTCAGATTGTGTCATGCATCACTGTAATTTGCCTTAAATTTGTACTGAATGACCAGAATCATTTCAAATGCATTCGTTCCTGTACTATACTTATGCAAAGCTGCCAAAATGTAGCAGCACTGTTCAAGATATGCTTTTATGGACATTTTGTTATGAGCATTTTCCCTAATAGTGTATACTTTCATGCAAATCCTAGAGAAAGAATTAAAAAATAAGTACTTGCCTGTTATTTCAGTGCTGCAAATCTTTTTCCTAAAATTAAAAAAAAGAAAAAAAATCTGGTTTTGCAGGTAAAAAATTAAAACTAAAGCCAAAATATTTTTTGATTCTTCTTCTTTTGATTCTTCTTTTGATCTCAGTTGTATGTAGA
>JAYDZK010000128.1:52706748-52717960 GCA_034509185.1 Euphonia xanthogaster | reverse complement strand
CTCCAGATATTGGAACTTAGAGAAAACCAGTTAAAAATATTGCCAAAGTAAGTATTGTATAGTTCTAGAAATTCCTACAGCATTTGTTTTAACATTAATCCATTGTACCTCTCTCCTAAAATTTAGCATTTTTCTGGTCCCTGCCTTGCAATTCTCACTTAAACAAGCCTAGGCTGATGGTGATGCAGTTCTTGCTGTTTCTATGAACAAGGGCAATGTTCAGTATTTTCTGACTGGGACTCTGGAGCTCCAAGCAGGTTAACAAAGATGCAAGAGGTCCACGAACAAAGAAACAGATCCCAAAGGGGGATGTGAATAGCCACCCACAAAGTCATGAATATGTTGTGGTGTACTGTAAGAGTGATCTTTCTTGGGCAACAGAAATTGGTAGAGTTGCTGGTTTTGGTGGATGTAGGAAGTTTTGGTGGAGAACAGGAGGCTCTAACAGTTCAATATTTGCTCTGTCCAGTTCATGCTAGGAAGCACTTGAATGCTGTAGGCTGAAGTGGAAGCTGCCAGCTCTTCAAATACAACAGCCAGCTTTTTTAGTGGCTGTAGCTAATTGTATGCGTAAGACATGATCAAGGGTTATGTTCTATTAGGGTTCCCTTTTTAAGTGCCTACATACTGTACTGTGGAATCTGCAGTATAAACAAGCCAGAACTCCTGTCTAGAATGACATGTACAGCATCAGAAAGTGTGAATTTGCATCTTCAAAGTGTGAAGCATTCTGTGGTATAAATACTTTCAATTCTATTCAGCTCTCTCTGCTATCATTAATTTTTAGCAGAAAAAAATTACAGGACATGTAATTTAGAGTGGTAGCTCTCTAAATTAA
The DNA here is from genome assembly GCA_034509185.1 of Euphonia xanthogaster. NCBI lineage: Eukaryota > Metazoa > Chordata > Aves > Passeriformes > Fringillidae > Euphonia > Euphonia xanthogaster. Next base: position 52,717,122 of record JAYDZK010000128.1, on the reverse strand, counting down.
GTTACTCCCAATTGAGGAACAATAGCTATAATTAAAACTTATAGCTAATAGAGATTTTGTTTATAAGATCACTCTGACCTCAATTGCCATAATTAACACTAACAGCATGAATTACATGAGGTATTTCTAAAAGTGTAGTTTACCCTTGTAGTGATGAGACACTACAAGGGTAAACTACACTTTTTAATGTGTTTAAGTCAAACATACCCTCTGTTGAAGGTGCTGGGAAACTTTTTGTTGACTTCAGTGTTTTCAGAGTTCTGTTCTTGATTGAAAACTAAACAATAACTGTCATGAAGAGCTCCTCTGTTCCATAATAATCTATGGTACATGCCAGCTTCATTATTTTGTTCTGGCACTCTTGTAGAAGATGCAATACAGGTTTAAAAAGTGTAGGAAATTCAAAGCAGTTAATAAGATGCAGCAGTAGGTCCTAATATTTTTGCTGTAGAATACTAATATATTTCTGGTTTTCCTGTGACTCTCATCTTTCTAATATTCTTACAGCAAATTCTTTCCTATTTGTGATAAGAAATGTATTTGGATAAATTTTGCAGCATCAACTAGCCCTCTTTCTGAGTAAAACATGCACTTAATTTTTGACACTGAAGTACGACGTACTTGAAAAAATGTTAATCAAAGTGGGTAATCAATGCCAACACACTACATCAACCTTACGTTACGCCAAACTTTATGCCAAATATGTATAATTTTGTTTGGAGCTTATCCACAGCCAGAGACTGCAAGTGGCAGCATTATAATGCAAAACAGCTGGATGAAACTATTTCCACTGAAAGGAAAGCAAAACCACAGAGGCTATTTTCGAAGCATTTTTCTGATGGGTAAATTGGAAAGATGGTCCAGTAAAAATATGGTACTTTTTTTTTTCATTTTTTAAGCTTCTATGGCCTAATAGTCAGTAAAAAGAGTGTTTTAGAAAGAAGCAGGTTATTTGAGAGTATAATTACAATGATGCAGGGCCCAATCGTACCATCGTGCACACTCTCTTTGAATTGTATGCCACTTGATATAAGCTGTACTGTTAACCTTAGTGAAGCTGTCAGTATACAACAACAGAATTTGAGACATAATTTAGGCTATCTGATCCCTTAGTATTGAGTTGAATTGATGCCAAGTTCAATAATATGAATTATGAAAGAGGCTTTCAGTTTATGGGAGGGATTACACAGCACCTTCTCAAAGATGAAAATAGGTGTAACTCCATGATCTAGTTAATGTTTGTTTCAACATGATTTGGCATTGAATTTTCCTGCTACCAATAACATTATTGGAAGCCTTGTTTGCATTTTGTCTGATGGTATTTCTCTATAAACAATACAGAAAAGCAAGGAGATATTAATCCTAGAATATCTGATAGTGCTATTATGTAAACAGGAGGGAAAGGAGGGAGTATTTTGGAGACCCTCATCTTGCAAATACATTTGTGGATGTTTAGTCATTGAGTGGATGTGTTTGCTAGATCACAGTCATTTGGGCAAGGGAAAAAAAGGCCCCAAATCAATAAAGTTAACTTGTTATCCTGTCATTGTTACATAACATTGGTTTGCATAATGTGCTCTATGAAGTTGCAAAAGCTACAGAATGCTCTGTTAGATTCTTCGAAAGGAGTTCTTCAGCAGTGCTTCTGGGAGACTCTTTGGAGCAAATTTGTTAGGAACATACAGCACTAAAATTGATATGGGCATGGTCTCACAAAGCTTTGAGAGATCAATCTTCTGCAGGATTTCAGAAGAACTCATATCAGTTTAGTTAGAATTTGAAAAAGAATATTAGCTTACTAATAATCATCCTATTCATTAGTGTCAAGAAATGAGGTAATTCTTAGAGTCTTCTGAAAATAGTATTTTCATGTTTTATTGGTTTTTTTTTCCTTCTCTAGCACAGTAGGAATGTTAGCTAGAGGCTTTCCTTCAAAGCTGGTGTATAGGATTTTTACAAGCCTTTGCAAAAAAGGCTTCTGCTGCTTTTGTCTTGGTCTTGTCTTTACCTATATATGCTAAATTCCTTGTTTGTCTCTAGCTTAATTTCTCCAATGTCATGAAAATCAAATTTCTAAACAAATGTTGAGTCTCCTTCTTGGAGATTATTCCATGAATAATATTAATAATCACATTAAATTACTTTCAGTAAATATGATATTGTCCAGTATATTATTTTTGAACTGTATGTTCAGAGCAATTGTAGATCTTACTGTATTTGAGGAAAAAGTGAAGCTTTGAGTAGCTGCATAGAGCATCTTGTGCTCATGAAATTGCTTCTTGAAGAAATTAGTGTGATATTCTGACAATATACAAGACTCTACCATTTAGAAGCTCTTACATTTAATTTTTCCAGAATTTTATAGTATGTACACAGTTGCAGTTTCTATATGAAAGTTTTAGATACTAATTGTTCTGTGGAAATGTCTTATTAAATGAATATATGAATATGTTTTCAGATGAGGGATTCACACTCTCTTAAAAAATACTTCCAGGTAGAACTGATGTTGACTGTGAAGTACCCATTGTGACTGCATATGCAGTGGTAGATAATCTCTATGGAGTCCCCAAAGAGACGTTTTTGGAAAAACGTTTCCAAAACACAGCTTGAAGTAATGGATTTTACTTTTATTTCAGACATTGATTTAGCATTTGCCATAAGTTAGGTTAAAGAGTATCGATGTGTCACAAAATCCAATTTAATAATCTCATTTAATGTATGACTAGAGAAATAATTAGAGTTCCAAACCACATCACATGGAAGTCATGTAGCAGCCTGGAGAGGTACAAAGGGGGTGTTGCATACTGTGATTCAACAGTGCTCTTCTCCGTTTTAACTGGTCACAAGTCTTCCTTTGAGAAGAAAACATGTAGTTAACCAGCCTTTGACTGCTGAAGGGACTATTGTGACTGGAGGTGAAAAACTGAACAACTCAGGAGATGCACAACTGCATTACTCTTTATCATGAAGATTTCTTTACTGGACTTTAGTTTTTGCATGTTCATTGTGCAGCCTCAAGTGTGTTGCAGTGTACGCTTTGTGTGACACTCAGCAGTCTGCAGGATCAGTAATATCCACCTGGTTGACCAGAGTGTGAAAACTTATCGTTAACTAGGTATCATTCCAGCTACAGAATAGCATCACTACTTAATACTGATTATTAGATTTTTGTAAATCTGGCAGATTTGATGTTGCTAGTATTTTCTTAGACCTAATTCTTTATTAATCCCCTTCCTGTGCAGAACCATGTCCAGACTGACTCAGCTGGAGAGACTGGACTTAGGAAGTAATGAATTCACAGAAGTGGTGAGTTTTGACTTAGTTAAAGAGCTCTGCATCTTTTATAAATCTTCTTATCCTTTGATCTGCTTTTAACAAATATGAAAACATAAACAGCATCTTAATAGTTCTGCTTCCAAGCATTATCTATACCTTATGCTACTTTATGGACCCTATTATAAAAATCATGTGTGTGATCTTTTGAGGGTATGTTTTTACTCCATTTTAAAATAACACTGTTATATAGTGTGGTTGCTTAATTAAGAGTAATATGTGTTTGAATAATAAACATAATTGTTAGGCTTAGAATAAATTCTAAACACTTATTGATTATCATGTATTGAATATTACAGTTTTTTTGCCTAACCTGCTTTTATTATTGTGCACTATTAGGTCCAAGGGAAACTATATTAAATTTGAATGTTCAAAGCAGTATTTACAGTTGAAGTGCTCTGATTTTTCCTTCAGCATGTATTGACTTGTTTCCTGTTTGTGTTCTCACAGGCAAATATATCTTGTATTTAAGGGTCATATAACATCTCTCTGCTTTTACAAATATTTTCCTGGGTAAAGGAATTGAAATAGAAGTACAATGAAACTTGCTGACCTGGAACACAATAGTCAAGCGTTTGTGTGCCAGCAGTAGAAAGAACATGCAGAGCTGAACACTTGCCTAGTGATATGGTTTGAAAAATAGGGGAGTGTATTTAAGGAGTTTTTCATTATTACGGTTAAACATCTAGCCCTTACCATGACTGCCATATTCTCATCACAGGGTATATATTTGTGTGGGAGCCTTAAACTAATGTGTAAATTACATCTTCTTCTTGGAAAGTGAGTAAGTTATTGGGACATAAAGTTATTAGGAGTCAGTACCACAACTTCAGCAGAAATCCTGTCTATTTACTCTATAACAAAATTCACTTAGCATTTATCTGAACTTGGTTATACTTATTAAGGTGCAATAGTACCTCTTTTGTATTGCTTTCTCTGGAGGGAAGTTTAAAGAGGGAAAGCATATGCAACATGAATGTTTACGAAGAAGGGGTCTTTCTCTGATAAACAAGATGCTTTTTACAATAAGTTGTATTGGAAACACAATCCTGGACTACATTTTATGCATGGAGTGGTTAGCTTGTATCATGGAGATGCACCCTTGTCGATAGAAAAAATGAAGTTTGTTTTGATTTTCTCCCAAACCAAAAAATCACTGGGGTTTTTGAAAAACAGGTCCTTTGAGTTGATGAAATTTAAAGGTTTTAGATGTCCTTCATCAAAACTGTGCATGTAACATGTACTTAGAAGGCGTGCCCGTTGAAAAAGAATACTTTCTGTAAGACACCAAACGAACAGAAAGCCTTTCTCTAAAAATTATTGAGTGCTGTGGTCAAGTTCTTCAAAGTTTTTATATATCTGGTTATATATTTTCATTTCAAAAGCGAGTTATCTGGGTTTTCTTCGATGACCCAGTGAAAAAAGTGGGTATAACAGCTACAGTAACACATTACTAAAGTTGCAATAGACAAATCACTGGAGTGGGTTTTGCCATTCACTGGGGATGTTACATAAGAGTTTTTTTAAATGGCTTCCCATTACAGCCTGAAGTACTTGAACAACTGAGTGGATTAAAGGAATTTTGGATGGATGGTAATAGACTAACACTTATTCCCGGGGTAAGTTCTTATGCTGTGTTAAGCATACAGTATTTTAAATTACACAGGTACTTGCTTTGTCATTGGCCATGTATGTTGAAGTTGTTATGTAATTTTAGTGTTACTTAAATCCAAAAGGATAAATGGCACTTGAGTGCTTAACTAATCCACTTAGAAATTATCACTGATCATGAGAGCTGAGTTCACAGCTTTTTGGTGGGTTTTTTTTTCATTGGAAGTTATATATTTCTCATCTAAAAATTATGTTACAATTCAGGAAAACAAGTAAAAGTCTTAAATCAAATTTAGGTTTGAATAGCCTTTCCAAAAAGGGATTATTCTATGTTAGATAGCAAGCAGGGATATATAGACTAAATATGTTGTGTGTCTTTTTACTGGTCACAGTTGTAAAAGAGCAGTGCCAGTTCCAGTGCTGTGTAAACAGGGAGCATAGGCAGTTCCTGAGAAAACAGTCTTTTGGCTTTGTATGGGTTCCTGACATCTTTCAGGATTACATGTGGTCCAGGCTGACCTATTATTATAGTACTTGAGAGTCTGTGCTTAAGTTTTAGCAAACTAATAGATGAGTATTTGAAATTTGGGAAGCAGCTGGCTTGTTTTCAACCTTAAAATCACTAGCAGTCATGTGAAATGTGGCCTTCCTGCCTGATCAGTAGTCTTTTGTACTGTTTTTCTGTCAGCTAACTCTTAGACAGTTGACTGTTTTGATTGTAAAATATGAGCTGAACAGTGTTTTGCAGTAAAATAAAACTGTATTTGTGAGAGTGAAGATTTCAATAGAGTAGCATGCATGAATTTGAAAGCTTATGCTTGGTTCATGTGGAATGGTAATACAAGCTTATATTTTGCCCTGTTTCTTTCAGTTTAGTACAATTAGGGATTCATTGTTGTTTTTGAGGATGCAGTTTTACGCAAAAGGCAAAAATGAGCATTAAAAGTCTACTGGTGCATAATGATGTCCTCGCATTATGTGTCTCTTTCTGAAGAGACACATAATGTTCTAAAGCTGTTCTAAAGCTTAAATTACTTGATTCATGGTAACCAAACTGTTGAATGTACAGAAGACTGACTTTAGGGACATGCAGAGCTACTGTGGGGTGTCTCTGTATGTAAAAACATCAGCTCTCCTTATCTGCACAAAATACTTCATTTGAAAGTTTGTATATTTTGCATAAAATTGTATTTCAGTACTCTAAGTCTTTTCCTCTGGCATTACACTTTAGAGGTCAAATCTGCTGGAATTTTTTTTTAACTTGCACTTTTCTAGAATGCATTATTTTCTCTTGCTTTTAGTTCATAGGCACTTTGAAACAACTGACATACTTGGATGTTTCTAAAAACAACATTGAAGTAGTCGAAGAAGGTATTTCAGGTTGTGAAAGCCTGCAAGACCTACTGTTATCCAGTAATTCACTTCAGCAACTGCCAGAGTCTATTGGTTTGTATTTTAAGTTAATTCATGTTGTTAGAAGTCTGTAGTTCAGACACAGAGAACTTGAAAATGCAAAAATGACATTCTAGATCTGTTTCAATTGAGTAGAAGTGCCAGTTCTTGATAAAGCTGTAATGTACAGCTGAATAATAACTTAAAATGGGTTTGGAGCATTTTTTGCTTTATACAGTAGTTTGTAAATGGATGAAAAACTGCTGTCTCTATCAGAAAAAAAAGAAAAAAAATTTCTTTTTCTCCCTACCCCCATTTGCCTACCCAAATGGTTGGCACATTGTAAACTGGCAAACAAGTTCTATAAACTCATCTCCTTATTTCCTTAGCAATATAGCACTCTAGGCACACAAGGGAATAGAGAAGATGTGGTGGCTTGCCCATAATGTTCGGTTTTTTTCCCCCTCTTAATTTAAAGCTAAAACTCAGCTTAATGAACTCAAACGTCCATTTTGATTTTCTTGCTCCTATTGTTATAGGTTCTCTGAAAAGGGTGACAACACTTAAAATTGATGAAAACCAGTTAATTTATTTGCCAGACTCCATAGGAGGGTAGGTATTTTACCAAAATAAGAAGTTGAATTGCCTTTCTGAACACTCTTCTGTAACACTGGCTCCTCTTTCAGAGTTTTTTATAACTACTTGATGTAATTTTTTTTTGCATGCTAATGCCCTAATACAATTTAAAGCAAGATTTTTCATCTTAGTTCTGCTTTGCAGCATGTATGTTCCTATTACTTAATACCAAAGGACACATGTTCCTCACTTAATGCAGCCACCAATCTATAAAACAAAAATTGAGTGTGACAGAAAACAAGATACTTCAAGAGTCAGTTAGCTTTCTGACGCTGTTTTTTTTATGACAATAACATGGCTGTGGTAGATATTGCAAATGATAGCCCAATCTCAAAAATCTTGTAAAAAGTAAATATGAACATATATTTCTCTTTTTTATATATATGTGGAGAATTTTCAGCTGGCCATCAGCAAGTTTTTTTAGTATATATTTTGGTGTTCAGCAATTTAATTTAAAACTTGCAAATGATAGCAAAAATAATTGGCTCACAGTTAAGTGCTGTACAAATGTACAATGTCTTCCAATTTATTTTCATATATTTTAATTAATATAGCTTATCTTTTTTTGTCAGAGTTTACAAAGTACTTCTTCACTGCCAGATTCTTAGGTTCACGGTCTGTAAATCTTGAAATTCTTTGCTTGTTCAGAAGCTGCACTCAGCTCTAATTTGACTATGATCTATCCCATTCTGAATGTTTTTAATGCCTTAAACTGGCATGTTGTCATGCAGTACACAAGCATTCAGTGTTGCTGGCCTCACTGTTTTCATTGTGAGGACAGCGTAAAGGAGATTTTAAAAAATTAAGCAAGCTTGAAACAGAACCAAAAAACCTGCAATCAAGTAATAGGAAAAAAACACCCACCCTAAAACACATTTCAGGCCATTAGTAAAGTATTCTTCTTGAATTTTAATTCCTTAGGGTTTATTTTGAACTACATTTGTGATTAATAATTAATAGTGATATTAACTTCATTTAAACTGTAAATGTTGGATTAATTAATCTGTATAGAGGAATTAATTTTTTTTTTTTGCAGGTTAATCTCAGTGGAAGAACTGGACTGTAGTTTCAATGAAATTGAAACATTGCCTTCATCTGTTGGGCAGCTCTCAAATATAAGAACATTTGCGGCAGATCATAACTTTTTAACTCAGCTGCCGTCAGAGGTATGTCTATAATTGCAAGTCTGTAAAATGAGTCTTTTAATATGTTTGTATAGTCTGTACAACTGGTGAATAACAAGTTATTATTTTTGGAGAGGATTTTCTTTGTGTATGTTTCTAAAGGAGGATGTATGCAAATATACAATTTTATAAATAGTGAAATTTGATTATTTTAAGCAACAAGTAGGAATTCGTTGATGTGTATTGAAACGAAAAGGTTTAATATGTAAGAATAAACTTTCAAGGCGAAATAGCCTCCATACTAATTGTTTTTAAAACTTTGATATTTATGTTGTGAAGATGAAATAATTCTTTGTGTGTGTGGTTTTTTTTTTTTAGATTGGAAACTGGAAGCATGTAACAGTGTTGTTTCTGCATTCTAATAAGCTTGAATTTCTCCCCGAAGAAATGGGTGATATGCAGAAATTAAAAGTCATTAATCTGAGTGACAATAGGTTTGTGAATGCATTAATCAAGTAGAAGTTGTATAAAATGCAACAATAATGTAGAAGGATTGTTATGAATACATTATGGCTATCTTTCCTTATCTCACACATAGCTCAGAGGTGACTGAGATGTATTTAATGCATTATTGTCATATTCTGGATCTTGCAGCTCCATTATATTAAGCTAGCTTTATTTTAATGGCCTGGCAAGTGCATTGAAGTGCAGCTTCACTACAGTCGCGATTGTTAGCATCTGGTTTTTTAGGAAATTACTTTGGTTATTTTCATAAAAGATTATTACTTAAAGATTAACAGCTTCTTGAATTGCATATGGAGCACCCAACAACATCATAGGACAGTGTAAAAGACCTTGGTGTCCTGCGCAAGGGGGAAAAAGTTGTCTTTTATTAGCGATCGTCATGTTTAGCTTTGGGGAATGGTTAGTTTATAGAATTGAAGTGTACTGGGAGGGAGAACTAGCAGAGCTCTCCCTCCTGTTCTGTCAATCCAGCTTCTCTGTACGCTATCTGTAGCTTGATTTATCCCTTAATGCCAGAGCACCCATTATCCATCACAGCCCATTCACCATACATGTATCTTTTAGAAAAACAATTATTTTCAGGTGTAGCACATTTTTCCTTAATTGGCATGTATATTGACAGCTAAAATGGTGAGGATTGAGATTTATTAATTCATGTTAGTTGTCTTTGTATTCAAGTCACCCAGTTGAGTTAAATTCAGGTCACAATGTCACTTTTTTATTTTAAGCTACTTGCTATACTGGGCAGACAAGTTTTTCTTGTTTGGTTGTTTTTTGTTTAAATTGAATTTAAATTACATGTTGTAGCTTTTCAGCTCTCACTATTTATTAAGTGAACTTCATATGAAAATGTCCTTTTAAATTATTTTACAGACTAATGCAGGATTGTTTAAAGTCTTAACAGTGTGGCTAAATGTACTTACATAAATTCTTGTAATTTACAGACTGAAGAATTTACCATTTACTTTTACAAAACTGCAACAACTCACTGCGATGTGGCTATCAGACAATCAGGTAAGATTTTTTAATATTGAAAATAAATGATTGTTGACTTCATTCCTAATGGGATTGACAAGAACAGAGCCATCTGTTAAATAAAGAGACCTAGTAGTGTGTAAATCAATACTTTCTTGACATTACTATGTCAGTTCTCCTTAAGTAACCTTAATACTAAGCTTACCTGTCTCTGGAGGCTCATAATCCTGGAGAAATTCTGTGCTGTGAGGAAATGCAGTTTAACAGATATTGGGAAGTTTTTTGGTTTTGTTGTGTTTTCTCTGTGTTTGGTTGGGGTTTTTTGGTTTTTGCTTTTGTTTTTTTGTTTGACTGTTTCTTTTGTTTGTTAGGGTTTTTTTGGGTTTTCTTTTTTGTTTTCTTTGTTTTTGTTTGGTGGGGGTTTGGGGATTTTTTTGTTCTGTTTTTGAGGGGTTTTTGTGTGTTTTGGGTTTTGTTTGTGCAGGCTAATTTACTCAGGTGAGTTTAGTGCTTGATAAGCTTGAACTTGAACATGTAGCCCGCTGTTGCTTTCACAGCTATACTAGCGGGGAAGCTCAGCATGCCTGGTTTTGAATTAGGTTTCTTGCACACATTTGAACTGTGTGACATATCAGCTTTGAAGCTGTTAAGCAATAACTCCTGTGCTTGTATTTTCCCTTTTTATTAAAGTCCTTGATATTATGCTGGTTTTCTGAAGAGCATTAAAGTGTACAGGGCTGGCAGAAATACAGTAGCCTCAGATGTGCACTTTTACTAA
>JAYDZK010000128.1:52211437-52221492 GCA_034509185.1 Euphonia xanthogaster | reverse complement strand
CGACGCTCTTCCGATCTTGCAAGAAAGCCTTAATACTCTTTGTGCAAATATATATGGCACAGGAAACACGTTTTGCCTTCTCAAACGTCTGAGTTTTAACAGTAAGTGTACACCTGAGTCTACACCGTGACACAGGATTGCATTTCAGAAACTAGTGGTGGTTAAATCCTGTCGTGGTCTCTCCAAACAGAAGGACATTTCAGAATACTTTCCAGCACAACATGCAGATTTCCCTCCAGTCATGACTATAGGTGGATCTACCACAGTTACTACCTGATGCATGAGCAAATTTTTTTTTGTGCCCTTGGAGTGTGTTATGCTCCCTTTTGATGCCAGTATATGTCCTAATACCTTCCTGAACCCACCATTTCAAGAGAGAAACAAGTCTTTCTTCAGTGGAACACACTCTGGCAGTCATGCTGGATTTTTAAGATATTGGAGGTTGCTCATTTAACCAACTGGATTTGCAGAGTGAGAGGAAAATGTACCTTGAACCTTGGGCTGAGTTCAGGAATGTTCCTGCCTTGCTCTCAAGGTCAAGTCAGGGTGTGCTTAGCTCGGGCAGCATGGTCTGCTCAGGGACAGTTCTGTGCTGTAGCTGAGTCCTTGCAGAAAGGCAGGCAGCCCATGCAGCTTCATGTTGGGCAGCTGTACTACAGGGCCTGCACGTTGCATCAGTAGGAGTCTTCAGCAGCCATGTGAACAGGGACCAGCAGTACACAGAGGCAACATTTTAGTATGCTAAATCTGGGTGTGTTTGTAGGCAACTGGAGAGGAGCAGCAAACACCTCTTCTTGGGCAGTGCACAGCTATAAAGGCAGCAGGAGGAGAAACTGGGGGGTAGGGCAGTAATATATGTGATGCAAAGGCATCTAAAAGCTGCAAAAATGCATCTTGCATGAGTCTGATCTGCTAAAAGGTACTAAAAGGGGCTTATTTCAAATGAGAGGTTATTTCTTACTGGAGAAGATCAGTCAGGGGCTCTTGTCAGCAGTATCATTAGAAATGAGCAAAAACTTTCTAGTCCAGCAGGAATCTTTGAAGTTTTAGCTAGTCAGCATGTTAGAGAGGAAAATGATGAAATGCCTTTGGACAGCAGCTGAAGCTGAATGTGGAGTCCTGCATGGGAAGTGTTGGGAGAAAGTTGGCCTTCCACATCTCAGAGAGCAACAGCAGCCCCAGCCTAACAAAGCAGGGAGTGGTACTGGGCAAGCCTCCCCGTGGTGCATGCTCTAGGAGACAGGAAGGTTGTACCACCAGCAAAGTTGTGTCTACCCATCAGGGTAAGCCTGTTATAGAAATACTAAGTAAACATAAATGACTTTATGGTGGAACGGGCAGATGAGTAGGCCCAGCAAGTTCCCATTAGATCCTTGGTCCAATGCACATACTCTGCCTTGCTCTGGGTTTATTCCCATGTGATGGCAGAGAAAACAACTTGGCTTTATATAAATAATAAATCTTTATTCCTGCCTAGCTGTTGTATATCAATTGAAGCAGGGATCATTGTCTCTGAATTCAGACCAGAAGCAACACGAAGTAGCTGCTGACACCAGGAGCATCTGTAGGATGAGGTTGTCCAGTGCACTGCCCCCTTTGCAGCCTCTAGTTTCTCACCTGGGCTGTGGCTGAAAGGAACAGTCCACTCCAGACTGGCAAAGGAATGGCTCATACCTGTCACCATTGAGGGGGTTTGCCCTGTGCAAGCAAGCAGAGTATTGGACCCACAGATTAGACCCACAAATCTACAGTTTTATGGTGAAAGATCATTCTGTCTTTACTTACTGTGGAGTTTAGAAAAGAGCATAGGAGCAGGGCCTGCCTCAGGCTGAAAGATGGATAGACAGAATTTTAATGGCCAGCAATACTCTAAGGATCAAAAGTATTTTAAAGAAATATTTTTTTAAAATATCACAGAGGTATTACATGCTGTTTCTGCCAGTCCTGCAGGCATGTCTTGCATAACTATAAATCTGTCTGTTCTTCACAGCTAGTGGTTGTTGGTTGTTTTGTTGTTTTGTGTTGGGTTTTTTGTTTGTTTAGTTGTTGTTGTTTTTTGGTTTGTTTTTTTTTACAGAGTGGGGTACACTAATGCCAGCTCTTATAAAATATTGATTTTCAAGGGTGTTTGATAGAGGGTGGAATTTGGTTGGAGATTTTGATTGGGTTTTTTTTTGTTTGGTTGAGTTTTCGTTGGGATATTTGGTTGGGGTTTTTTTCCCCCTTTTTGGGAGTGGCGGCGGTTAGGTTTTCTTTTTTTAAAGAGAAGGAAATTTGTATTTTGGCTGTTAGATTTTCCAAGTGCATTAGCCACAGTACAACAGAGCTATCATTGAGTTGAACTGGGACTTCTCTATAAGTTAAGTTATTAATTTTCAAGATTCAGGTCATAATTTATTTATTCTAATTTTCATTATTTTTCTAAAAGTTTTAATACAGGTAGAGAGGATATTACAAAAGTCAAGAAAATACATGTCACAAATAAAACCAATGAGGTGTCGTTCATCTTAATACAGTTGCTGTAGATATTTTCTGTGTCCCCCTCCTAGACTTACAGTTGCTGGTAATTTTGCTTGAAATAGTGAACACCCCAAATGAAGATGGCAATACAGGATAAAACAGCCAGGAGAACTGCAATGATTCCTGACGTGTACTTCCCACAGGAGAGTGAGATGGTGGCCAGCTGAACCCAGATAGAAATTTGTGTTCAGAGCACCTTCTTCCTTCAGGGTCTTCAATTGTATCCAGATGTTGCTTGTACTAGGTGATTAAATCAATGTTAGAGCAGGAACAGTCCAGAAGGTCGTAGCTTAAATTGATTATAAAGTGGCCATCTAGGGCCACTAGCTGAACAATGTGCATCCTGTTATGGACACAAGAGAGATTGATACTCTTGAGATTTGAAAATGCATCTGTGCTAAATGCAGTAAATTTGTTGTAATTCAGATCAACATGCTGTGACTTCCTGAGGTTGTGAAATACTTGGTTACCTATTGATGTTAGTTCGCAGGATGGTAATATTAGCACCTCTAAACTGGATAGTTGTTGGAACAGTTTGTCCTTTGGCATGATCCCCAAATCAAAGTTATTTTGACTAAGGTCCAAGAACATGAGGTTTTTCAAGCCTTGAAAGACATGCTGAATGCTAGTATTAATGTGGGATGAGGAAAGATCATCTCTAGCACTTGCTAGCGATGGAGATTTTGGAAAGGGCTCTCTAAGGTGTTGATATAGAGAGGAGTGAAGGGTAAGTCCAGCAGCTCTAGGCTAGCACTGTCCTAAATGAGCATGTCCTGGAGATGGAGGTGGGTGCTGTGGCTCAGATTCGGGTAACAAAGTCTACTCAAAGCTCTCAGCACTTTGCTAGAACATCAGAACTTTCAAAGTGACTCTGACTTAAATCTAGATGTTGAAGCTTTGCCAGTTTCTCCAAATAGCCAGAGCCTGGCTGCAGAACCTGTGAGTCACCCTTGATGTGGAGGCAGGTGAGGGAGGGGAAGGCAGCAGAGCTGGTATTGCAGAGCTGCTCAAAGCAGTTTGCACTGAGAACCATCTCCTCTAGCAAGGTCATGCCACTGATGCCAGGGGGGCAGTGCATGGATGTGGGGCTGGGTTAGGTCCAGCTTTTGGAGCCTGGTTAAGCTCCGAAATGTGTCAGCATATAGATTTCTGAGGTGCTGTAACTGCAGATAGAGATCCTTGACAGAGATACTACAGAGGCCTTGTAAAATATCTGGGCTTATGTAGGGCTCCTTTCCCACACCATAAAATGTTCCCAGCCAAAACAGCTGAGCTGTGGAGTTCTGTATCCCCACCAGGACTCCAGGGATGTCAGCACAGCCCACTAAGTGCAAACTGTAGAAATGTGACTGAAAAGATCCAGGTTCAATGTATGTAATGTCATTGCCTTTAAGGATGAGAGTTACGTTGCTGGTCTTCTGTGGAGCTTGGACATCTTCTGCTGTGGTTACTTGTATGTTGTTCATTTGAAAATTGAATGTTTGAGGTTTCGCGTGGGAAAGTTGGGAGGAAGCTGCAGTGAAGAGATGTGGTTGCTGCCCAAGATGAAGATACCTAAGCTGCCAAGATTTGTCATTGGAATAAAGCACATACTTGTTATTCCTGTCTGTGTTAAGACGCTCCAGGGAATGTGGGCCAGCAAATGCTGTCAGACAGAAACATGAGCAGGTTTCTGGTCAGAATTACTGTCTTCAGCTCCCTGTTGCTGGGAAAGGCACCATCACACACCCAGCTGATTTGACACCTTGAGAAAACAATAGAAAACTGCATCAGTGGCCTGGTAATGTGATTGCACAAAACTGCACCTCATATCTGTTAAACTCCATTATCTGTATCTCTGTCTCTGACAGGGACAGGGGGTTCACAATTGAGATGAGCAGAAGTGAGGATGCTCCTTTCATACCTTGTTATGTCCAAGTAGAGAAGAGAATTCAGGTCAGAGAAGTTGAATTCTGGAGGGAAGGGACTGCATTGAAGCTGAAATTGATGACTTCTGTTGTGACAAACTGTTATAGGAACCTCTCTCATTCCTAAACCTTCCCATGTGTAGCTTTTGTTTTCTGTAATCTGTGGAAAATACATAGTGAAATTGAAAGAGTTACGTACTGTGAATATAGATTGGAAAATCCATCCCACCCACCCAAACTAACACAAACCTGCAAAATAACCCAAAGAGAATTTTGAATTATTTAAAATGCAGCAGCCAAAACCCTAGGAAGCCTCAGCACTGGCTTGCAATGCATAGCCCTGGGGTTTTGGGGAGTGTGTTTTTAAAAAGAATGCCTTGAATCTTGTGGTCGGCGAGGGAAGACATGCAATCAATCAGTATGATTGGTAAAGCAAGCTTCAATTTATTTTGAGTACAACGGTACTTTTATATTGCTTCCAGTAATTATGCATACTTGTCATTAGTTCATTGGTTTAGGGCAAAAGGTGGCATTTGCATACTCCTCCTACTCTGCAGTTTCTAACACAGGGTTCTTCCTCATTCTTGTCGCTTTTACTTCCTTATTTTTATACTGCAAAACCACACAAAATCATCAAGGACACTGTGTCCTTGCTCTTTCGTCCTTGTCAGCATATTTTGCAATCTCCCTATCATGGCGTGCGCCCTACTCATGCTAAGCTAACATGGGGTTTGCTTGTACAATATCTCCAGAGATCTCTGGCCCTGTTCATCCAGCCATTCTTCCACAGAATCTCTTTTGTATTAATTTGAAGTGTCTCATCGGCAGTGCTTTCTTATCAAAGTTAGCACATATGAGGATTGTTTACTCTTCTGGATTAATTATTAATCCTTAAAAAAGGATCCCGACAAAGTAGTTTTAAAAAGTGAATGTAATGAGTCTTGTATCAAAGAGAAGTCTTAAGTAAACCTTACAGAGAGGAAGTAGAAAACAGCAGGTCTGGAAAATATTTCTAGAAGGAATGTGGCCAAATTAACTGGATATTAATTCAGTTACACACTGGAGTGAGGAGACAGCAGGAATGTTTAGCTCAGACTATACAAAGATCATGCCTGATATGCTAAGTCCTTATTATGTCTACAAAGGCTTCTCAGTTTTATGTGAAAATAAATCCATCTATTAAATAGAGAAGTCAACACTGTGGATACCAGAGAAATTCATTGAGCGTGCTTGACCTGCCTTTGCCTGCTGATTACATGAAAGTCAACCAGACCGAGGTTACTGCCACCCTGAAATAGCCTGCCATGGTGTTGAGGCGTGGGAATGCTCATGGTGTTGCACTTGTCCCAGCTGCCAGCTACCAGCTGCATTGGGGAGCACAGGCACAGACAGTGCAGCACCAGCCTCCTCCACACCCATCTTCCCTCCCGAAGGACAGAGGAATGTCCTGTCCTGGGTGGTCCCAGGGCCAGCCTAGGAGGGGTACCCAGGGCTGTGTAGGAGCTGCAGCTCTGGCAATTCCCTGCCCCATAGCCATGCAGATGTTGATCTTGTGGGGAAATAAAGACGTGTATGGCACAGCTGGCCAACATGAGTACTTTAATTTGACACAAAGCTAGTGTGCTAGTGGAAGAAAGCGGGGCAGCAGTTGTGTGTCCGGAGCGGAATGTGCTGGAGCCATGATGTGTGGAGGACAGTGCAGGTGTCTGCCCCGCAGGTGGGAGCGCGTGGTCTGTCGGGGTTTGTTGAGGTGCAGGTGTGTGGGCCCTGGGGAGCAGTGCATGGATCTCAGGTCTTTCTTCTGGCAAAACTGTGAGTATTTGAGACTAAACCACGTCTCTGCCTGTCTCTGGCTTAGAAGAGGCAGGTGGGCTGTCCCTGCACACAGTAGCCTCAGGAAAAAGGGAAGAGCAGTAGTGTTTGTTGCAAACCACCCTGGTTTTGGTGAACATTGTCTTCCTTTCCTTTAAGCACAAATCCTGTAACTGAAGGGTGCCAGGGAGTGTTGGGGAAGCAATGTGGGCCTCCACTGCTGCAGACAGTGCAGCCTGGCAGGCAGGGGCAGAGAGATGTCAGCAGCAGTGTGGTGGAGTGGGAGGAAGTGGAGAGGAGCTGTCACTGCAAAATTCCCCATCTGGGTGGGGAGCACAGCTCCTTAATTGTCCAGCTCCCTCTGGCATGCTGGGTCCCAGCTGGAGTTCAGTGCCAGGCAGACAGCACACAGGGACAGCATCAACAAGAAGGGATGAGCCAAGGCTAGCCTTGGCTGAGCCCCCCACGTGTAGGTGTTTGGCACGACCCAGGTGCAGAAACCCAGCCCAGTACCTGCTGTGATAACACTTAGTGATAGCACACGGACTTGGGCCTAGCCTAGAAGCACTGATATGGTGTCAGTACCTACAAAAATGACAAAATACAGACCTAGAAAAGGTGATGCTTTCAATACTGGTAAGCAAAGGAGAACCCGTGGAGGTCACTGCTGCCACATGTAGTTTAGACAGATAAAAATGGTTTAACTGTTACTGTAAATGAGAAGAGTACCTATGTTTTGCCATTCAAATAAAACAGTGAGTAAGTAAGCTCTCTCCATATGCTTCAGGGTGTGGAGTGGCTCTCCCAGTGAACTGAGGAGAAACTATCCCAAGGGGGATCCTGTTGTGCAACTCTTGAGTGCTCAGAGATTTGTAGATTTAATTCATTGAGGAATTTGCTATTAGCCCCCAGGTGTACATTTCATAGGGCTGCTTTTCCCTGAATAAAAAACCTTGCCTTTTCTTCTGTCTCCCATTTGGAATAGAAAAAAATAGATAAAAGAAAAAAAAGAAGAAAAGCACAGATAAAAGAAAGCATTAAGGAAAAAGAAAAGGTTATTGGGTCAATCTTTTCTCCTGCCCCTGGAAAAGCCCTGGTACTTTCTTACTATTCTCATCTGGTATTGCACACCAACCAAATAGCAAATAGAGATATTATCATATCCCCCCTGTGTACAAATTCCTGCATGAAGAGCACAGTACAGGAGGTAAAATCCTTATACCTCTCCTCTGTCTATGTCTCATACCTGTTAAACAGCCCTGGGAAATTTACCATCCTTCAAGCTCACTGTGAGATGAAGTACAGTGCTGTTTTGAGGGGCTACCAAAGTCTCCATCCATGGTGGGAGAGCATGTGAGGGTGCCCTGATGTACAGGTGTGAGGAGGTGGAGGGACAGTGGCTGATGTCCTTAAGCATATACCAAGACATCTGTCTTATTCCTCTGATAAAGACCTCCCAATTCCCCTAAGATAAATCTTGTGGGAACTGGAAACTTTCAGCAGGTAATTGTTTACCCCAGATGTCTGCAGTCCATTGCTGAGCGGGATGGTGGCTGTCACTCCCCGCCATGTGCATCGCCTCTGCGGCGCTGGGTGCTCTGCAGCTGGCACAGGTGGGCGCTGTGAAAATCAGCAGATGTAAATCACACAACTGCACATTGTGGAGACAGGTGGGTTCCTGCACTGGATGATCTCGTGCTGTCTTCTCTGAATGAAAGTGACGCTGAGCAGAGGGGTCAGACAAACCAGCAGAGTTGGCTGGAAAGCAGGTCCTCGTGCTGAATTCAGTGTGAGCAAAACAGTAGTTTCAGAGTGAAACAGGAACTTGCCTGCTTTAAATATAGTCAGGTTACTGTGCACTGATGCTTTTCTGAGGCAGAACAGATTTTTAAAAAGTGGAAAGTGAGAAAAATTGGTCTTTGTGTTCATGTGGACTGGAAGGTCTCAGTCACAGGATAGTGCAGATGAGGTAGTAGCACACAAGTAAAGGAGAATTTCATGTAATGGGAAATTTAAGTTGAACAAAATTTGATTCAATACTTAGGAAAGGCACAAATTCTTGTAAACTAGCTGACAGTCAGAGCTCCTCTTTGGGGGCTGATGGCAGTGGTGGACTTGGTTTTATTAGCTTTATAGTGGGCTCAATGATCTTACACATCTTTTCCAGCCTAAACCATTCTACGACTCTAAGATCTCTGCCTGGACTTTTGCAAAAAGCATTGTGTTGCTGATGCACAACTACTGCAGTACAAACAGTAAAGCTAGAAAGCAATACTTCGATCTGAAAATTAACACTGATCCTTTTGTATTTAGGTTACAGAGAATGATCACTTTTTTGAAGGGGGACAATATTTCTAACCATCTCTAAGATGAGTGCGTGTGCGCCAGCTGCAGGCAGGAGGGGATCTGGTGCCAGCCAGCCACCCTCTGGTGCTAGGAGGGGATCTGGTTCACCAAACCCAGGTCCTGACTGCCCAGGGCAGCACTGAGCACCAGCTTCGGCCAAACAGGTCAATCTACCTTTTTCTTTCCTTTCTTAAACCACTGAGTTATTAGCTTGACAGAATTGTTGCCTTAAGTGGAATTCTTTCTCCACCACCTAGGAGAAAAAGGCACGAGGTAAACTTACTGGGCTCAGAAAATGTGTGTCAGCCCGACAGAGCTCAGAAAATGTGTGTCAGCCCGACAGAATCCAGATCCTGTATTCAATCGAGGAAGCTTCAAGTAATCAAGATACCATGTGGAGTGCATCAAGGTCAGCACCCAGGAAGGTGAAGACACCTCAGCTTCTCTGGTGCTAAGGATATGCACAAAATCAGTGCCTTTGGCTCTGAAACAGGGTATAAAGGCCACAGCTGTGCTGGTAGCTGGAGCTGATTTCAGGGTTCACCTGAGTCATGCTGAGCTCATTCTTGCAGGCAGCTGAGGAGAAGAGAGGAGTCAACAAGGCAGGAGGGAAGCTGCCAGAAGTGCAGAGCTCGCTCCATTTTGCATACTTGCCTAAACCTGTTGGGTGGACTGTTGGGGCTGGCAGGCACAGAGAGGCCACAGAGCCAGTGCCCTGCTGCTGTATTTGTTTGCTACTAGGATGCTTCTGTGCCAACCTGATTGGCTGGGCTTTATTCCCTCCTCTTTAATTTATAGTATACAAAAGTAAATACCTTATCTCAATGACAAGCTGAAAAGCTGACTCCACATTCCACTAATAGCTCTGCCTCTTCCCCAGCCAGTTCTGTGTTTGCCGGAAATCCTGCTTGCCCTGCAACTGGTCACAAACAGTTCTTAAATAATTTGATTGGTATGTTTGCTTCTTATTTAGCTGCCATTTTTCACGTTAATGCTCAAAAGCTAAGGCTTGGTGTGTCCCTGTGTATTGGATTTGCACAGACAGGTTTTGGTAGTGGGGGTGCTACAGGGATGGCTTCTGTGAGAAGCTGCTAGAAGCTTCCTTCATGCCCTGCAGATCCAATGCCAGGAGGCTCCAGGATGGAGGTGCCCCTGGCCAAGGCTGAGCCAATTAGAAATGGTTCTGTGATAACAGATTTAAGAAGGAAAAGAAAGTCACTCTGCAAATGTAATTGCAGCCGGAGAAGAGCAGGGTGACAGTATGTGAGAGGAACAGCCCTGCAGACACCACGGTTGGTGAAAGAGGGACAGGAGGTGCTCCAAGCACCAGAGCTGAGGTTCCCCTGCAGCCCGTGGTGAGACCATGGTGAGGCAGCTGTGCCCCTGCAGCCCGTGGAGGTCCCAGGGGATGCAGAGATCCACCTGCAGCCCCTGGAGGAGACCCAGGCCAGAGCAGGTGGATGCCTGAGA
>JAYDZK010000128.1:51820384-51832049 GCA_034509185.1 Euphonia xanthogaster | reverse complement strand
GTGAATGTCAGCCTCCCCCCCTGCAGTACTGGACTTCCTGCACTTTCCTCCTGAGGCAGCTGGGAGACAAGTGACTAGGAAACCACTGCTGACCCATGAAAGAAGTATTTAACTGAAAAATGGGCATAGAGCAAGGAGTGGAGAAGCTGAGAAGCAAAGGAGCTAACATCAGTCACCCACCCTCATCCCTCATACATGAAGAATCTTTGTTACCAGACCTAAAATATTCTGGTAAGCAACTAAAAAAATCGTACCACTGGTGGTGGTGAGACCTGCATATTCAATTCTGCAGTCAGTGTGGGGTACACCAACAAAGGAGGCCAATGTACTGGAGACCTGTGATAATGGGAGGAGGCTTAACATGAGCTATGCAGGCTGAAAGGCTTCATGGAGAGCCTTGAGTACAGACTGGATTGAATGGGTGCTCTGGGGGGAGTTGTCCCTCACAGATGTATAGACAGGTCTAGCAGGGTAGAAGCAGATAGCCATGGCAATCAGAGCAAGAGCAAAGTTTTGTCTTCCCTTTTTCAGAAGCAGCAGATTGCTCTGGGTGGCCTGGCTTCCAGGAAAAATCTGTTTGATTTGCTGTGATCTCACCTTATTTCAAAGTTAGATGGGGCAGAAAACAAAACTTTCAAACAAAACAGTTTGAAGAGGAGATGAATTCTAATGCTGCACTTCTTTTTTTTTTCTTTTTTTTTTTTAAACAAACCTTGCTCTGACTATTTCCTAGCACCAAAGGCAGGACTCTCCCAGGACAGAAGTTCTTAGGATATCTTAGGATAAATAAATTAGCCAGCAGTTCCTGCTTTCCTTTGCTGGACTGAAAGGACACCATCACTTAACAGCTCTCTTCAGTTTAGATCAACTTTGCAAAAACATCTCAGCTTTGTCAGTAAAGATCATCTGCTTTACTTTGTCTAAACTTGGAGTTTTCTGAGTAAAGTTCAAGGAGAGTTGAACTAGCTCTATTCAGGCCAAAGCGAGATACAGACTATTAATTGTACAGGTAAGCAACTGACAAGTTTTCTTATAAAGGGTCAGAGTTAGTCATGTGGTTGTTTCAGAGGCACATCTGAATTATTTCTTTGTGTAATGTAATCTTTGTCAAATGCCCTTGGGCAGGAAGCCACTGTAATCAAGTTGACTAATTTACCTTGTCCCTTTATCAAAATGCCTTACCTAAGTAACCAGTTCTGAATTTACCTGTGAGGTCTGTGAAGAAACACAAAATGGGCTGCAAAGATAAACAGACTTTTTAATCGTCCAGGTGGAAAGAGTAATTTATGGTTAATAACTTATCCAGTTAAATCAGCCTGTTTGTCTGCTTCCAGAATATCCATAAGCAGACCACAGCTCCCCCTCACTTACTCTGTTTGCCTTTTCCCAATGAGTATGTTGCAAGACTATACTCAGTAACCTGCTCCCTTCCTCCTCCTGCCAGCAGACTCTTCTTTGTAAGAACCTTAAATGGCTCTTCTTTCCCCAATAGTCTGCATCTCATGTCCCCAGCAACTCCCCTTTTCTCACTAAAATCCTCAGTCTCCTATTCTGAGTAATACTGGGTATTTTAACAAGAGACTTGGAGGCTGCTACTGGCCTCAGGGCATTTTTTCCTCTATTTTCTGGCCAAAAGTCCATAGCAAGGACAGAAGAGAGTACAAAGTTGCTGTGAAGCAGCTGTAATGAAGAATTACAGCATCTTACAAAATTTTTGTTTAAGGCCACCTGGTCTTCTTGCTCAAAGAGCCTTTCATGGGAGTCAGAGTCTGTTTAGTTGGGTAAAGTCCTAACAATCCATGTTCCCCTCTTCCTCTGTGTAAGATCATGTGCTTTTCTGGAGAATATACCTCATTTAGGAGGGTTTCATTGGAAAACTCTTGACTGGTCTAACTTGCATAAAGATGCCCACATGGAAACTTCTGAGCCCAAACAGACCTTCACAACAGTCAGACCATGCAGATATCAGACCTCATGCACCTGCAGGACCACCTCCATGCCAGGATGACATCAAAAAGTTCTGGAAGGCTTTTCCTTCTTTTTTTCCTAGTGTCAGTTTGATCTGTTTAAAATATTACAGCTGTATATTAATGATTGCTCTGGAATTTTTTGTTGCTTCTGTAAGTGACACAAAATAAACAAGTGTGTGTGAACCCATGATCACCAGTTTCTCCTCATCTCTCTACCGAAAGAAAAGGAGGAAATTGAGTGTCTTTTGCACCAGAAGCCAAAATCTAGAGCCTGCGGCCTCCCATGGATTGTTGATGGATGCGCAGGTTGTCATTTGTGCATATTTCACCAACAGGAAGAATGTTGCTGTGTTCCCATTAAAATGCAGTACCATCCAGAATGATTCATATAATTCATTAAAGCATTTGTATCACTCCAGAAAGCAAAGATAATTACGTGGAATTTGGCTTATGAAATCAGTGCTACAGGCTTGACCCAGCGTGGAAACGCAGAAGTGCTCAGGTATTGCAAAAGTGCGTGGACCCACAGATAGATAGACAGGCTTATTTCCAATGTGTCTGAGACTTGTTTTAAGGCTGTGGTGTTTATTTGTGCCTATTCTAATACATTTGTTCCACAAGGCCAAGTTTGGTGCAACCAAGAACCAAGCTGAAGAGATTTATTGAATGGATAAGGTTGAAAGGAGCCCTTGGAGGTCATCTAAACCAACCTCCCTGCTCAAGTAGAGACCCCTAGACGACATTACTTAGGACTGTGCCCAGACATTTTTTAATATCTCCAGGGAAGGAGACGCTACAGCCTCTATGGTCCTCATGTTCCAGTACTCAATCACTCTCACATCAGTGCAATAAAGTTTATTGTAATGTGAATGATAAAGAAAAAGAGATTTGACTAGCTGCAGAAGATTTGTATTGGTGAGTGATCCACTTTCAGATACCCATTAGATTTTAACTTTCCCCTTCCTTAAAATGCACCCAAACTGAAATTGCAGTGAGAACTATTAGTGAGAACTATTGCATATATTTGGCATAATTGTCCTCTGTCCCATTCTATTTCATTTTTTCTGCTCTGTTTCCATGGAAATGGGAGAAAGAAGGTCAGGCATATGGTATAGGCAATTGTTTTAAAGGAGCTTGAAAGGCTTTATTATTCCCTGATCTAATTTTTGTCTGAGAATGGTTGTGGGAATAAAAGTCAGACACCCCACTTGTTATTTTTGGTGGTATTTGATTTCAATCTGTATTCCCACAAAGCCGGGAAAGGCCATTTTGCTTCCTTCTGCACCTAGGAAGAAGATTGTTTTTAAGAGAAAGTGATGCCATTATATAGGCATCTCATATAGGAATCTATTCCTGATCATATTAATATAGTCCTGTCAAGTCACATGCTGTATGACATTGCTATGTAGTGTCTGAAAGGCCCAGTCTCAAACAAGGACGTTCACACGTAAGTGGGAAGGGACCCCAAAAAGCCTGTTTGTCCATTAGGAAAAGAGAGGACTATTTCCTCAAGGACATTTTGAGGCTAGCTGTAGTTACTCTTGGAAAGAATTTTGACATCCACCACTAGAAATCACTCTAGATGGAAAGCATTTGCCTTCTTGCTACTACTAAGTAGAAGTCAGATAAAGGTATTCAACTGCTCTCTTTTGATGGTTTTCTCCTATTTTATTGTCATGCTGTTAGCTTTCATTTCCATGGAAACAGAGAGGTAGTTTTTAGCAGTGTGCGAGTCTTAGTTGTGAATAACGTGTAGATTTTAGCTGCTGGATGTTGGCTGATAACTATAAAATGAAGGCACAGTACAAGGGGAATGACAAGAAGGAAAGGATGGACAAAAGAAGGTGGTCCAGACATTTCAGGGACCATGAGCACCCCTCCTTCTTAGAAAAAGTTCTGGACATTTTGTGTTTTTCTTCTGCTCTACTTCCCTTCATTTTCCAGGCCTGTGCTTGGACCTGGCCTCCTTTCTGTTACTTCTGTTTCAGAAAGGTATTATTTCATTGCCACGGTGTCTGGAGGCCCCAGGAAACCTGAGGCTCTCCTGTGCTGGAACCATGCTGCTGTGGCACAGGAGTGGTACTTCCCCATTCAGTGCTCCATGGAGACTGTCCCAGCGATATGCTGCTCCTACTGGAGGCACAGAAGGCAAAGGTCATGGGCTAAATGAGATAAGAACAATTTACCGGAAACAGCAATGAGATAAGAAAACAAATAGTAACGGCAAAAATATTATTAACAAAGGCTATAAGAAAATAAAGTATTCACATGGACAAACATCCCCAATAATAGAAAATACTGGACAGCTTCATCCGCCACGTTTTCTTGACTAGGAGCAACCCCTTTTCTCTGGAAGTGAGAGCTCCTTTCCCCTGCTCCTGGCACTGACATGAGATGGTATAGAATAACCTCTGTGTTCCACCTACACCCCATTACAGTTACTGCAAAAAATTAACTATATCCTGGCTGGAACCAGGACACATGCAAACCTGGAGCAAGAGACATTACCGAAGTGTTAACCAAAAAAAAAAAGAAAACACAGGAAAGATGAAATTATTTGGGTGTTATTATACACAGGATGTTGGCAAAGCCAAACCTGAACTTTATTCAGAGATCTTTGCATAGCTCTCTCCTCTTACTAACTGTTTACTCTATCAATGCCGAGGGAAACAGGCCTTTTCCACTTATTTCTTCAGTTTTTCTGTGCTTCTTCTGAACCGGTGCTTTTCTTCCAGAAAATGTCTTTCCTACTTGCTTATTCATTTTGAGTCTTTCTTCCATGGCTGCAGCTGTCTACAGATCACTTCTTCATTGTCTCTCCCACCTGGAGTAGAGCATTCTATCCCAGCCCTGCTCAGGCAGAGCACTGTCTTAACTAAACCTGGTGTGGAGGAAGCATCTTCCCTCTCCCCAGTGTATACTAAAACCTCACCCATCTGCCCGAGCTGCCTGTAGTCCTTCAGAGACAAGTTTTGCCAATTAATTAATTATATCTTGAAACCCCCTGATTAAAATGTTCCTCATCTTAGAAGTAGTGAGAGGTTGCAATAGCAGGGCAAATCTCTAACTGCCAACTCCTTATCAATTATGGATACTTCACCTTTCAGTTTCTCAGCCTGATAACACACATGTTGTTCCACCTTTCTCCTGAGTTCTGTGATCAGTTACCCTCTTTGCTATCATGACCCTTGGTTAGGAGCCACAAGTCTCCTAAGGACACCACTATTTATGAATGAAATTTCGTTATGGAATTATTACATTTTAACTACTTCATTTTAAAAAAGGTCTTCTGACTATAATACATGACACTGAATGAACAAATTTTTTTATTGTTCACAAGGCAGCAGGTGCATCACCCTTTTGTCAGCTTGACAATTTTTCTATTAAAGAAGGGTTTTGCCACTAGTTACACTGGTTCACTGAGATACATAACTTTTAACTCACCAGCATTGCAGGAAGCTGTTGGAACCCAGGAAATTCCTCTAGCCGCCCTGGAGGACTTGAGTCCCTACCCGGGGGGGCTCAGAGACCTTGGCACAGAGCCCAAGACCCCTGTGCCTTTGATCTTGACCCATGGAAAAACAATTACCAACATTTATATGAAGAATTACAAGTCAAGAGAGTTTAAGAAGAATAACAGTTTGTCACGGGGTGAAAATAGATGTTTGGGGTTTTTAGAAGTGGGGTTCAGGGGGCAAGATGGAGGAATCTGGGCATGCCCAGCCTTTCTCCTTCTTCTTGGCCTCCATCTACTGCTGTGATGGTGGCACTTCTGGATTGGTTTAAGGTAGAAACTCACTGTCTAACATAGGTGATAGGTATTGGGAAGTTATGGTAAATATTGTACACATAGTTTTTAGTATGAAAAGATAACACCACCCCAGGGCGGTCAGTGTGCCTCAGCCCGACCTGCCAGTCAGACCTGCGGTGGGTCAGAGAAAGAATGTTATAGATAAGAAACAATAAACAACCTTGAGAATGAGAACAGAAAAATCCTGACTCCTTCTTCAACTGCCAGGCTGGGAAAAAGAGGCTTGTACATATCTCAGAGTCACTCTGACCAGCAGAGATTCTGAGAGGAAGCAAAGTGCTGCAGGAAAGGAGGACACAGCCCAAAGGCCAGACTCCTAAAGGAGCACTGAGGTAGTTTTTCTGATTATATGGGAAAGGACTGTATTTGGGCCAGGCAGAAGGGAAGAATTTTGTTTTGGAGGTTTTAGTCTCTGTGCTAAAGGCTTGATCAGACTCAAGAGATTCAAGATATTAATCACTGCATTAGCACAGCTGACTAGATTGTCTACTAATAAAGCATGGGAACAGTAGGATGAGTGACATTAATGTGAATTAATGCACTCTGTTGAAGAATGTATTGAAGACTGTGTTTATGAGAAACAAATTTACTGACTGAAATCAGCGTGCTTGTTCAGCTTTTCTGCTTCTCTCAAGACTTTCACTCTTTTGGGTACTCCAAATTTAATTTACAACTCAGATCATCACCCCAACCTTTAATTTTCATTGAATTCTCAGGATCTGTGTATGACTCTCTTCAGTTAAGAATAGGAAGACTGAAATACCCTAAGTATCCAGCCAAACCGAAAAGCTTCTTGTGTAATTACTTGAACAAGAACGTAACCAGCCTTCCTCTATGTATTTAGAAAGGATTGGTATTCATAATGTTAAGGCAGGCAGCATAAAATCTCCTAACAATCCTACTATGTTAGATTTTTACTTTTTTGGTTGGTTGGTTGGTTTGGGTTTTGGGGTGGTTTTTGTGTTTTGGGGTGTGGGGTTTTTTTGTTTGTTTTTGTTGTTATTTTATTTTTGTTTGTTTGGGGTTTTTGTTTTTGTTTTGTTGTTTTTTTGTTGGTTTGGGGGTTTTTGTTTGGTTTGGTTTGGTTTAATTTTGGTGGGGGTTCTTTAGTTTGGGGTTTTTTTGATTGTTTGGTTTGGTTTGGTAGTTGTTGGATTTTTGTTTTGATTTGGGATTTTTTGCTATTTATTTAGTGCACCCCGGCTGTTTTAATCACTTGTTGTTCTTTTTATGCTTTCCAAAAAGAAGAGAGGCAGTTAGAGCATTTTATACTACAGGAAGAGTGAATGAAGAGATGCATGATACAACACTATTCCCTTTGCACCTTAGAACTCAACAGAGTAATACTGCCTCTCTGTGTGTTAACTTCTTCTTCCACCTTCAGCCACAAAGTGTTTGATTGCTTCACACTTGAAGTCTACACTGTAGGACTGTTTCCCCCTTCTTTAAGCACCTAAAAACTGATTACAGCTAAATACCAGCAAGGACTGCTATCACTGGAGTGCAAGCTGTCCCCAAACCACTCCTGCAGAAGAAATCAGTTTTAAACACAAAAATGCAGAATGAAACAAAAGGTTGGAAAAGATTAACAGGTTCAGACATGCTGCAAATGTTCCCCACATCCTCTAAAATGGATATGCAAAGCTAGGATGAAGTTTCAGTTCTGTTTGCAACAAATTCTTTCCTACAATCCTGACTGTCCCAAGATTTACATCCACTTTTCAGGCCTGAGTGCTCCCCATTCTCTCTAGAGATCAGCTTAGCACAATGTCAGGGACTTTGAACATTGTCAAGGACAGATACAAGTGATAGGCACCCTCGGCACTGCAGAAGATCTTTCCATGTAGGAGACCACACTGGAAACACACAAGACCATATATTTCCCCTTCTTTCACATTTCAGCACATTAACAGAGCCATGCATCAGAGAAGTGCTGCAAGAAATCAGAGAGACCACATAGAAGTCAAACCTATTCCAGCCATAACTAATGAAAAATACCTATTAATAGCATTACCAACAGAATTTGTCTGCACTGCCATGAGGAAGGTGGTTCTTCTGAACCAGAACCTGGAATCTCCTGGAAAAACTTTTTGTACCTAACTGATTTTATAAATTGTGCTTGTCGCCAGAGCACTACTCAGTAATGGGATTATGAAGCAACTAGAGAAATATTTTCTTTTAAATCTTTTGATCACCAGGTAAACCCCTGAGACGGAATCATAGTTTTGCAACACATTAACATGCTAACATGTTAGCATCTACCTATGTCTGTTAAAAAATATTTATTCTTGCTCATAGGATTTGATAGTCATCTCTATTGAGAAATTTTTCAGAAAGGGTTAAAGGAGAAACTTTTGAAAAACAATTAGTTCTGATCAGCACCAAAATAACAGGAAGGGGGTGAACTTTGAGTGAAGACCAAAGGGAAGTAATAAAAATACCTGAATACAAATACTGTAGACGAGAAAAGAAAATCGTGACATGCCTTTACATCAAAGGAATTTGCTCCTACAGCATCAGAATAGATTATAATTCAGCAGACTGTCTCACTCAGACTGTTCAGAGTGTTTGCCTGAGCCAAACACTGTGTTAGATGAGCACTGAATTCATATGAAAAGTGGTGAGTGCTGTGTTTAATGTGTAACGACAACCCCAGAATGTGTTTCATATTTTGCAACTCGAAGCAAACAAGCAAAAGCCATCCTATAGTACCATACTTGTGAGTCTTATCCTACTTGTGACATCCACTCTTCACTGTCTCACCATACTGCAGATGTGCCACAGGGTGGCAAAGCAAAAGGTTCAGGGAAATGTAGATGACCTAATAATTTTGGATATGCCTACTGATTTCATTCCCCCAAAAAGCTGAACCCAAAAGAGAGTTTTAGAAAGCAAAGAAAGCTCCTGAATACAGTGATTACAAGACAAACGGCATTACATTTGACAGACAAGCTATTTCTCTTTTAACCAGATCTAATGGATGGCACCCCTGCCCATCGCCAGGACTTTGGAATTAAATCATCATAAAGGTCCCTTCCAACCCAAACCATTCTATGATTCAATGATTTCTTTTGTACTTCCTTGAAAGCCTTTTCTCTTACAGCCCCAAGACTAGACGAGCCTACAGGAAATCACAAGAGGGAAGAAAATATCCTCTGGGGAAGTTATACTTTCTTGGGATGATCTTCCACCGAATGTTCCATTGTAAATAGATATAGCATTGCACTCCTTTGATTAGCTTGGGGCCTCAACTATGTTTCCTTTCTTGTGTGCATGTATGAATAAAAAAAAATTATTTACTATCAAGCTGTGTCCAAATATTTTCCTTCTTACCCCTCTCAATGAGAGAGGAAATCAAAGCACAAAAGGGCGAGCATATCCCAGAAACAAAAGAGCAAAATTCTGGCCAGCTCATCCAAGGAAAACAGCAGTGTCCCTGCAGCATTCCTCCTGACTCTTCTCTTCTGGAAAGTGTTGTGGTTCCCTGATGCCATTTCATGTGCAGATACCTTCCTGATAATCAGTCTGCCTCTGTCTCTTCCAGTCTACCTGTCTCCTCAGCCAGCATGCTTGCAGGGCAGCTGGAAACAGAATTAGAAAAAAAAAAAAAAGGTGGAAATTATAAGAAGTGTTGGCCCAAAAAATAACAGGGAGCCTACTACTACCATCACCCTGGGTTTGAATCATTCTAGTTTTCTTTCACACATATCTCTGGTAATATTTCTTTTCTACTGCAATGAATTATATTAAATATTTCCTACTGTAGATTTCCTAGTTTAAATATTTTAAAATCAGTTAAACCTCTTTCTACTTCAAGAACTGGATCCCTGCATTATTTAAAACTTTCCTTACCCTACTAATTTCTCTTTATTTCCTTATTTAGGCCATGGGTTTGGGAATTTTTTCTTTACTTCCCGTCACTTTCTCTGTTTTAAATCTGACTCATATTGAGCAGTTCAGGAAAGAAAGATAACACCTCTTCTGCACTGTGTCCTCTAAGTTTATCAAAGAACTTGGTTAGTCAAATCTTGGTCTTTGTCACGGGTTGGCACACTATTCTCATGACTTGTGAAAGGCTCTGGAAGCACAAATACAGGCAGTTAGGACTGATCACTGCATCCATTATCTAAGACCCCTCACAAAACTATTCATCAAAATATACCCACAGAGCTCATGGGATAAGTCCTTAGAGCATAAGAATAGGTACCAAAATGGCATGGTTTCAGAATGGCACAGAAGATTACATTTTTAATGGCAGCACCAAGAAGGACAGAGAACGGAACACCATTTCCTAATGACAGTTCACATTTTGTTAAACTTAATCATTTTACTTAAACTTAAAATGGTGTCCTTAATATCTACAAACATCAGGAAAAATGGCTTTACAATCTTCCCTGTGATGGAGAAATTATGACCTGTTATTGAAAAAGCAACCTGCTTTCTTCATCCCAAGCAGATGTCATCTGGAGGTTCAGGACAGGAAGATGGGCCACATGTTCCTGTAATCAGTTTCTGACTTTGTGTGACTGAGGAAAAATCATTTTACTTTTCTGTGATGTAATTTCCTCATCTGTGGAAATAAGAGAATTCCTGTTCATGCTTAGAGATCATATAAATGCAAGTTCTGTGAAGTACAATGTGAACAGCAGAATGGAGAGATGCATTGCATGAATGTGAAGATTCATTCATACAATGCAAATACCTTATTACTAACTGACAACATTTGGCAGGACCTCAAGTCACTTCAAACCCCTAGTGTCCCTAAATTCTTTCCGCTGCTTACAAGAATGGGCCATGCTTCTGGAGTTATAAGAAACAAAATCAACTTCAGTTGAATGTTCCAGTTTTATCTTTTTATGTCTTTTGCTAGGTCTTTTTATTTGGATACTTTGTCTTAGGAAAGGGTAGAATGGTTGTCTATTTTGGGTTGTGTACCCTGCTTACACGGAAGAGCACACTGACCTCCCAGCCCCACCTTTCTGCAGCAGAATTGTACCTATGTGTGGTGCACACTTCAAAAATTAATATAGAGTTAAAAGCTGGGGCCGGGTGCTAGGAAGTTATTTTTGTCACAATCAGTTATACTTGTAGTTGTGCATGGTCATGAAGATAAATTCGAGCTTATGTTTTGTGGCAAAGCAGAAAGCTTGTGGGACTAGATTTCAAAAGAATTCTCAATGAATCAGTCACCTTCAGGGACAACTCTAGCAGTTGCTGGTGGTGCATGCCAAGCTGGATAGGAAGGAGGATGTCTGTCTTTGACATACATAATTTAGGTAGTCATTTTGGTGTAAAAGGAGCAAAGGACAGATTATCACTTACTGTTTGTGTGCTGAGGGCCTGTCCTAATGTCTTCTCTTGATTAAAGAGAATAGCTCCCCAAACAGATGAAGGCTTATCAAGTAGTCCTGCAGACAATCACCCTGAGATCTTCTCCATGGGAAAATAGAGATCAGGAGAGAGATGCACCCACAGAGACAGTCCTGCCTGTCCCTGTGTGTGCTCTGCCTGTGCCTGTCTGGCTCTCAGAGCAGCAAGTAGGGCATTTCTGGCATTGTTTGCTCAGCTCCTTTCCCCCATCAGCACTGCAGCTTGCATCTAGCCGTACTGTCCCAGATGTTCTAACTGTTGACTAGCAGTCAACAATTCTAACTGTTATTGTTAAGACCTATTATATCATCTGGAACAGCAAAACTGAAGGGGAAAGCTGACACAGAAGGGGATATATTCCTTATCATGCAGAAAGGAAATGAATAATTGGTTTTGCACCAAAAAAAAAATAAAAAAAAAATAAAGCTAGAAATCCTGCCTACAAGCCAAAAGAGGGAAATTGCAAGAGGAAAAAAATTACCACTGAAACTAACAACCCGAAATCTTGTGATCA
>JAYDZK010000128.1:51661807-51673771 GCA_034509185.1 Euphonia xanthogaster | reverse complement strand
CCTGGATCTTCTCTCATGCCAAGGAACTGACATCAAATATTCAAATGCAGCTCCTCCTGGGAGAGAAACAGAGCAGAACCTCAGCCTCAAGTGGATGGGCAGAGCAGGAAGCAGGAATCACACACAGGCACATCATCCTGCCACAGGGAAGGTTTTCACACAAACCCATCAGTTGCACCATGCCACCTGGTTGGGATGGGTACAACCAGATTGTGGGACCAACCTGCGTCAAGCTGGATCATCCTCCTGGGCTGGGTTTTGGGAAACTGGTTTTGTGACACCTTGCTGGCCATGGGAGCCAGAGCAGGAGGTTGGTGCTGTTGTCTATGGCTCTCTTGCCAGAAGAAAGCCTTGTCTAAGTCTAGCCTTAGTGACATCATGAACTGACATATCTGGGACCAGGAGCCTCATGCAATATTTTAATCTTTGTCACTTACACAGATGCTTCTGCAACATGGCAGGGGGAGGCAGGCATGGTGTCCCATGGTGTACCTCTGTACTTCTCTTCAAAGAGCATGCCATTCCCAACATATTTTCTCCTCATTCCAACAGACTTGCCTTTTCCCTTTCTCTTGCCATTACTGCCTGCATGTCTGACTTGGAGACCCAGTATGAAAGTGCTGCAGAAAGGCTCAGGTTACACAGCAGGACCCTGGAATGGCTGTGCTAGAAATCAAGGAGGTCACAGGCTCTTCTTTCCATCAGCATGGGTATAACAGCACCACATAAGGGAAAATCTGACCCATGCAACCTAGAAAATATTCCCACAGATGCATGAAGAGACTGAAACCAAAAGGGCAGATCAGGTGCTGCTCCATTTTTTTGCTATAGTCAGTCTTCCCCACATCCCTATTTAAAGGCAATGATTGAAACACATTTCCATCCTTGCTATTTCTGCTTTATAATTGTTTGTAAATGCCATTTTTTCTTTAATTACCCCTTCCAATATATGCATGAGAATGATAGGATAAAGAACAATACAACATTGCAATTGAATTACAAAAGCATAGCAAAAGCATAGTCCTATTAACTTCATAGCATTGATATGTTATAAAATGCAAAGTAAAGAAAAAGGGGGAGTAATTTGTTAATAAATATGTTAGGTAGAGCAAATGCCATATTTCCTGATTGCAACTGATTGCAAAGCATGCCTTCTAGCATGGATTTCATGGAGCAAAATGTAGTTAATAAAACTACCTTTATGATTTTTATTACAGCCTTTTAGTGTAAATAGCTAATAACCAATTTACATTAATGGTATTGGCACAAATGTAAATTAGTGTCTTTTTGTTTGTATTACTGAAGTGCAGTTCCATTGCCAGACAATTGCATTTGGCCATGCCATTACCTGGAGAGATCTAGGAAACAGATACAGTCCCAGGGCCTGCTCAAGGAATATTAATTTGGAAAAGAAATTGCACTGCATATCTCCTTAGTAGCTGGGGCCTCACAAAGAGCACATCTGCTTTTTGCCCACAAGCCCGTTCCTCCATCACATGTTGGCATAGAGACAACACCCAGATCAGGTTTAGAAACCTTCAGATCAGGTTTAGAAACCAGGTTTCCAGCCCCACACAGCATTTCAAGATTTCATCTGCTTTCCTGTTCCAAGTCACAAGCACTAAGGTCTTAGGAAACTGCTTGCCATCCACCCTAAGAAAGAGAACCCAGCCCCAATATTTGGGTCATTCACTTAGAAGGGGCTACTAGTTCTTGCAGAGGCACAGCAGCTCCACCGGGGATGACACCAGGCAACACTCAAAGAAGGGGCTGTTGCCTCCCTATGCTTTCCTGGTCAAGATCTTTCTCTGCTAGCAAACACTCTCCCACTCCTTAGGACACCTTCCTCCTCTCCACGGTGAAATGGTTGTCCTGCATCCAAGAGACACGCCTCATGTTTTCTTCAGTGTAGCAAGTGATGCAGAACCTGGCACAGGGCTTACACCACCACTTTTCCCCTTTTCCCAGGGGATGTCTTTGCTGCTTGATACATAGAAAAAGGGACGGTTATAACATAATTTTTATTGGTGCAAATGGCAGGTGGGGAAAGGGGCTTTTACAACCTACTAAATCAATGCTTCTGAAAGCCAAAGATCAAATGTAAACACTGGCAAATTACTGGCAAGGCATGTGAAAGTCACGCAATCCTGCCCGCTGTAGAAATAGAGGTTTTCCATTTCAGGCCTTATTCATCTGGGACCTTTCATATTCACAGGGTCTTTTTTTAGTCAAGCTATATGAGCAGCTACTGAAAGCCAATTTTCCCATATACTGAAGAGTGCTGCTGGAAGAACAATACATCATTCATCTATTTCCAATTTCATTACCCTTTATGTGATATTGATACAAAAGCATCCTTTCCATTCATCTGCTTGTTTCTTAGATGAAGATTAGAAGAAAGGCTTCTTCTCTTCAAACAAATTGGCAGTAAGATGTTTTCCTTTCATCAGTACAGAAGGTGACAGACATTTTCTACTACCCGAGGGTTTTGGACAAGGGATGAATGTACTGGTTGTGTGTCATTTTGATTCCAAGCATGCAATACACTGGGCTAAATTTTGCTGCTGTTCACACCAGACTAATATCTCCAGAAAATCCTCAAAGAACAGAATTTTTTTTTTTCCTTTCAAACATAAACAGCCAATTTAAAGAATCATTATATATATATATAAATCATTATATATATACATGTGAACTACAGCTCCCTCTCACCCTCAGCATGAGCAATGCCATTCTAGCAGATTAACAGAGTAACAGTAGACCTCCAACTCATACTCGTGCTGCACTACTGTATATAATTTCATTGAAGTTCATCAAATTCTATTGATGCATCTCCAGTGTAAATGAGATCAGAAACAGGCTTTGCGACCTCTGGGTCCTCTTGTCCACTACATGCACAGACCATAGTGAACTAAGCAAACATAGTAGACAAGATAATGCTATTCCGGTAGCATATAATTAAATACTAATGCAATTAACGACATCAACATTATGGGATGAGGGTTATGAATGGCCAAGGCTCGTGAGAAGTAAAAGAGGAGAATCACTTCACTGGAGACCTGGCACGAGAAGATAGAACCCATGATATGAGGTCAGGGCTCAAGATTGTTCTGATTTGATATTTACTTAGGTACTATCTGATTTATATTAGGTGGACTAAGGGAAACACTTCATGGTTTCACTTCCATTCCTAGGCAACAAGATCAATGCTCCAGCTGGCTCATGTGCCTCTCCTTCATATTATGAGCCATAAAAATACCAAACTGAGCTAATTATGATTCATGTTAAACTTATACTGTCCAATCCAAATCCCATTATCTGAATGTAAAGATTCCCAAGAGGTTCCTCAGAGTTTGGATTAGAGCTACAATGACAAATGCCAAGTATATAAGGCCAAAATGAGCTGACTACACCAGCATAATTTTGGCATGACTCTATTAAAATCTGTGAGGCTACTCTGATTTATGTGGGTCCGAAGGAATAATTTAATCATTAGTGATTTGCACTGGAATAAAATGTGTTTGCCATTTTACCAGCCCTAAAGGTTTCGGTTTTCTTTTTGTTTTCTTTTTAAACCCTAATTAATTTTTCTTTCAACAGTTATGTGTTATGTGTTCTCCTGATAATTTTTCAGAGTTCTTTATTTCCTCCACTAAATATATTGAATTCAACCTATAATAGGACAAGAAAGCTTTTAGCATAGCATAGTCTTTGAGCCAAATTCAGGTCTTACACTTCAGGTGTATTCTGTTTTCACTTTACATCAATAATATAGCCTAAGAAGAGATGAGAGAGAGATTTGGTCAATTATACAAGCACAACTGTTTTACAGAACCAGCTTGAAAACTACAGAAATAATCATTAATGAAGATTAATGGGAAGATTCTGTGGTACAGAAATAATTATTTACTATCTCACTTTAGAGGCATAAATGGGAGAACAAAAAATTAATGTTCACAAGGATTACAAGCTGGTCTGGTGCAGTGAGTTCGGGAGTATATGGCTATTAATAAACTCTTTTGCCAGTATTTTGGTATGAATAATAATATCTCAAAGCTTCCAGCAGCTGCCACAGCCTTGTCTCAGATTTACTGAGAAAGCACCACCTGCTGCTCTGCAGTGTTGATCGGGTTAAAAATCTGGTAAAACAGTATTTGTTTTTCCTGAGGCTGCCTGTCTGGGGCAGCTCCCATAACTGGGCAGGTGTCCTGTGCTCCCTGCTGTTGGTGTCAACATCCCCACTGGCCACCAGTGCAGAGGAACCAGCAGCAACTGCTTGACTCATACACACAGGAGACCCAGTATTTTACAGGTAAAGAAAGATATTTACAAGGAAAGAGAGTTGTCCTTCATTTTCAAAAGTTATCTCCTGCAAGGAAAAAGCCCTTTTCTTTATCATTGGGAATAGAACTTTCTACAATAAAAGGACACCGAATCAGGACAGTCTCCCCTACAGATAGACAAAACTCAGCAGAGTTCAGCTGCTGATTTGATGCTTCATACAATCCCCTCGAATATTCGAATGCTTTGGCATTGTGATTAGGGGATAAAACTGTGTATTCCACTAGCCTGCCTTAATCTGGCAACATTTACAAGTGCTTAAACATCCTTTCTAAAAGCTGATTTAAAGATATACTGTGAAACAGATTTTATAGCTTGGATTTAGTCAGACAAAATCAAGGGCAGGTATGGAATAGATCTTTTAAAAAATCAAACAGCATGCGCATCACATCCAGCAGAGATGGGTGCCATGATACACGGCGCAGTTCAGACTGCCCTGTTTGCCCAGAGTCGCTGCATTACCAGCACTATATCCTAACTTAACTGATCTACAAAAGTGCTTTGGAATATGGAAGAGCGAAAGAATCCTTATTAAACCAGTTTCTCTTCTCTTCTATTTAAAAGTTAAAGGCTTTAGTAAAAAGAGAATAAATATCACTCCTTGCTTTATGCAGATCGGAATATCCATAATGAAATGACTGATAAGCCTTAGTCACAAGGCAGAGAGCCCTCAGGGTCCTGCTCCGTGCTGCCCCACAAAGAGATGCAGTGCCACATCCATGGGCCGCTGCTGAAGAGCTGATGGGACACTCCCTGCCAGCCTCTCAGTGCCCTGGGCAGGAGCAGGCACTTCTTCGGTGGTCTGCAGAGGTGGCAAATCTGCTGCCCTGCTTTGGCCGGGGGCCTGGGCAGGAGCCCTTGTGTGAGCTCCATGGGTGGTCCTCACTACAGAGGCACACTGTTCCTCTTGTCACAGCTGGACTGTTTCATTTCAGAGAAGGAAGCAGAAATGCTCCAGGCTATCCATTGCATTAGAAAGGATATGCTAATAACTGCCCTGTCTGTGTCTATCATTCATTGGGCAGCTTCTCTACTAAAGAACAAACGCTCCAGAGGGTGTACAGGAACAAAGAAATTGTCTACAGCAATTTAAAATGCCTGGAAACCTCTTCAGTATCCATTTGCAATACCTGCTGGGAGGAGTGAGAGGAACATTTAGCAGAGAGCCACCAGTCACTGACAAAGCCAAATTCACCTCAGAAAGAGGGCAGGACAAGATTTGCACAGAAAGGCGAGCAAGAGTGAAGTTGTCACACCCACACTGACACAAATTTAAATACCATCTTGTGATCCAGAACAACTGCCTGCACTGGATGTCATTAAAGCTTTGGGGGAAGGGACAGCTAAATTAAACTTTTCACCAGTGAAAAAATTAGCTCCTAGAGGAAAATGCTTCAGGAGCAGTACAGGAACCTACTCTTGGCACTCAGCTGGCGACCCTCCCAGCATGCTGACAGGGCAGCAGGGCAGGGTGCTTTGCTCATCCCCATCAGTTCTCCCCAGAGCCATCACATCTGTGAGCCCTGCACCCTGAGAGCCCGTGGCACCTCCTGCCTGCCTACTTGGACAGCTCTGCTTGTACCTGCCAGCACTTCTGGTCTGCAATCAAAAAACAAAAATTCTGTTGTCTGATAGTCCCCCCGAGGATTATCATCATCAGCTTCACACATGGCCCCAGGTGACCAACAGTATAAGGCATAAGTAAAAAATAAATTACTTATGTAAATACCAGGCTAAATTTGTTTTGAATTATGTGCCTGTCTTGTCTATAGCTCCTGTCAAATACCTCAACAGCCAATGTTGCCACATGCTGGCAACTTTCCTCCTCAAAGAGGACAAATGAGCCTATCAGAGCTGCACAACAAGCCACCTCAAATGCACACAGCCATCTTCCCTCACCAGAGATTTCATTCACATATCCAGTTGTTCCCTTTAGGAAGAAGTTTCTAGAAGGCCTCACTGATCACCAGCTGGTGGACTGCCCCTGCTGCATGCTTAGCAATCTCCTTTAATTGCTAGGAAGTGGAACATTTAAAACAATTCCTTTTATAACTGTAAATTTTGTTTGCATTGTCTATATAGGGATATTTATTTCCAAATTGTATTGTTTTCTACCCACCCATGTATTAAGGCAGGTGTTAAAGAAATCTCCTATTTGGTGTTACTTATGGATATGTTTCTTAGAAATAACAACAAGCAGAGAAAGTAACCTTGTGCATTTCAGTCTCAAAATAGGTCTCAATAACTCACAAACATAAGTGTAATAGGTAAAGATACAAATTTCTTTCTAAATAAAAACCATAAAGAAGGCTCCCTGCAAAACTGGGATTAGTACAGCAGCCCCAGCAGACCAGCACAATGACTCCCTTACTGAGCATAGGGACTGGGAAGCAGCTCTCTGCAGGGCACCCACTTGTCTGGCTACCACACCAGGAGGAGGGGGTGTTTGAGCAGTTATTGAGGTGCAGTGGAGCTGTGGTCCTTCAGAGGATATCTGAGTAGCATCAGGGACAATTCCATTGATAAAAAACATTGCACCAACATAACTTGGACCATCTCTCTATAAAGGATGCCAGGCAGGATTATACCCATTACCTAATGTGTGCCTGAGATGTCCAGGGTAGAGAGAGCCTGCACTTGCGTCTGACCTGAAAACAGCTGGATTTGGCCTGAGATGTTTTAGTCTGTCTGGACATTCAGTCTTATCATGAAAACATCAGGAAACAGAAACTCCATCTTCTGCCCCTTGTTTTACCCCAGAAATTTACCCTCCCTGCACTACAGCTCCAGCCAGCTATGCCTTTCTCCACTATCTTAAATTCTCTTTTAATACCTATTACTCTGTCCCCATAGAAGAGTTGCACACCACAAGTAAATCACTTCTCTGATAGATAACAAGAGGGCAAATTCTTTGATTCCCTATTCTACACACACTGACGTGAGGTGAGCTTAGTGGGAGCAGCTTTTCCATAACATTCTTTCAAGAGGATGAAGCCCCTTGGATAGTAGTCACCACCTTAAGGTTTCTCAGGTCAAATCTGGCATCCAACGTTTCCCATTTAGTAGAGGACAGATAGCAATTGGCTGTCTTTGGGCTATAACTTACTTTGAATACACTAAATCTTACTTGGTTTAGGAGAAAGTCCTTCTGACTGTGTTGATCCTGCAAAAATTACTAATCAGTGTGGTGGCCCTCAGTAACCCTTGGGGTGGCATAAAATTATAAAAGGAAACTCTTCTATATTTGTAAAAAGAATTCTAAAAACAGTGCTGAATAATATGAGGTTTAGGACAGATCTAAGCATTACAGCCACCCCAACTCTGTAATGCTTCCCCGTGACCAATCATTCTTCCAGACCACCCAGTACTAACCCACCCATTAACTTTTCAATTTTTTTTTTCCAAAGAAGACAGATGGATTTGAAGATTTTGATGAAGTGTGAAGTCAATCACCTACATATGCTACATCTTCAGCACTAGGCCATGCAGAAATACATCTCCTCTAATCCAAAGAGAATCTCAGAAAATCTTGATTAGAGATATGTTAATCTGAAGCCATCTCTGGAAATTAAATGTCTGTAACCATTTGAATGACCACTTCCTCTGCTTCCCAACAGGAGAGGAGTGAACAAGTGTGTCTTTCTCTGCTGCTTCAGGTTCACCAGAAGGTACTCACAGTCCACCCAGAAATTAGGATGCAATGCACAGAAAATGCCTACATCCCATTCCTATATCTACTAATAACTGGGTGAAAATACACCAAAGCTCTTCTTGCCGCATGTTGCTTCAATCCACATTTCCTCAGAAGCAGAAACCAGGAGAAAATACAAGTTCCCTTCCGGCAAATGGCTCTCTTCAAGAGCAAAGTTTCCAAAGACAAAAGCTGTCACACGCTTCCAGGTGGAAGCACTGCCCAAGGGCTCTGCCAGCTCACACTAGACCCACATGACAAAAATATTCATATGCTATCAGCCTGTTGGTAACGCTGTCCCTTATGAATAGAAAATGTCTCTTCATACAGTCATGGAAGAAGAATAGAATAATTTGCCACAAGTTTTGGATTTAGGATTTCCTGGCCTAAAAGTGCGGGTGTTACAGTAGTAGGTGCTGCTGCCTATCTCTTGTCCTCAGCAAGCCTGTCCTGTCAAAAAGCAGGCTGAGTGAACATTCAGGCAAAGCAGTCAAACCTTCACTCAACATTCACCGCAGATGGCTCAGCGATAGAGGCAAGAAAGGCTCTTTTGCAAGGTTTTATTCCAGCAGTGTAAAACAGCAGGCAAAGGGCAAACCCAGGGAAAGAGCATGAACAACGTGGAACAGGCAGCTTATAAAGGGGAAGGGGTGGGTGGTGGAGCTAAGGGCTGGGCAGAGGGGCCTGGCCTCCAGGGGTAGGTGGATGGCCACCAGGGGTACAAAGCCAGTGACAGGGGAAGGAGAAACCAGAGGAAGTTGTGACACCAAGTCCGTGGGGGAATCTGTTTTTCCCTTTGGGAGGGCTAACTCTATGCTAAGTAGTTAATGTTTCCAGGGCTGAGGGCTTGGGGATTGACCAAAGGGAGAGAGTTCATGGGATGCTACACTGGCCCACAATAGCTCTGTGATCTTCATCAAGCCACTTACTAACTGAAATTATTAACTAATTTTTCACTCTTTAAAAATTTAAGGATTAAAACACTGCTCTAGTCATGGTATCTTATAAGGATAAACACAGCTCAGATGCTGAAGTGCTGAGATTCCACAATAGCATATGTGCCATGAAAAGGAATTGTCTGATGAGCACACTGAAGAAGAGAGAAAACAGGTAAAACTTCAAGGAACATGTGTCAGTCTAGCAATGTTTCTTCAGCTTATTTATTCTGTTTCTGCCATGAGTGAACAAAGACTATGGCCCATGCACATTATCTGCTTGCCATCAAAGCAACAGTGCCCAGTCAATAGCATCAAGAGCTCCAGAGAATATCTTAACTAAAAATCGGTCGTAAAACCTGCCTGGTGGTGTAGTGTGTTACACAGAAGCAATGGTGTAACAGGCTACATAATTCCCTGAAGCACAGGGAATTATTTGTCACAGAACCAGCTGTATATCATGTCTGACAAAACCTCAAAGTCGGAGGGGGCCTTTGTTGTAGAGGACAGGATTGCCCAGACACAGGACTAAGTCTTTCTGGCAAGTCATATCTGCTTACCATAATGGCTGGGTCCATGTTTGCTTTAGCTACACAGAAAGGTTTAGGGCTTGTTTTGAAAGACAAGAGATGCTGGAAAGCCATGGATTTCCTGGCAGCCTTTATGATACACAAGCAAAATTGGTAATGCTGGTGAAAACAACCTCAGGTACATCACGTTCAGCCTTTGCATCCAGAAATTACTTCTGGGTTTAGTTTGTTACTCATTGACTTGGGTTATTCTGAGTCCTTGCAGTGCTGTATGTTGTTCAGCCAGTGCAGTATCTATAGGCTTGACCTTTACAGTGGAGCTACTCCACAACTTCCCAGATTGCCCTATTTGCTCTGACATTCACATGATTTTAATACTGATAGCAAAATTGTAGTCATGGTCTGGGATAAGAGTCATGTTCTCAAACAAAACAGCCTGTGACAACACATACTAAAAAAGATAAATGACAATTCTGTTAATAAGGAAAATAAAAATTCTGTAGCAGAACTTGATGCAAAGTAGCTTGTAAAATTTTCAGTGGGCCTACAGAAAATAAGTTCTTAGAAGTTCCTGTAAGAACTTCTTAGTATAAGCCCATGAAAATAGACAAAAATAATTTTGAGATAGACATGATGACAATGTTCAAAGAACTTATTATGAAAACAGTATTTAAAAGAAAAGCATATGACTGAGGAAGAAAGAGGTGAAAAGAAAGACCATAACTGGTACTCCACTGGTACAAAAATGTCCTTGCAGGAACAACATTAAGCTGTCAGAATTTGTGGAACAAATCTGTATATTGATTGTCATGAAAAACAAAAGGAAAACAAACACAATGAAAAAGAGCACAGAATATTGAACTTCCCATAGTCAGACATGAACATCTGCATCCGGACTCTTCCTGCAGCTTGAGGCTCACTGGAATACACTAGCCCCACATTATAGATTGTGTACAGAAATAATTTAGATCATCTGTTTTTATCAGAAAAATGCAAGAAAGTATTAAACAAACAACAACACTTCTGGGAAAAACAAAAGTTCTTCGGATTTTCTACTCTGCACACAAGAAGGCATAGTCTCTTGGGAAGCAAATGTATTTGGATCATATTTTTTCCATTCTCTGAGAAAACAGGTATTTAAAACAATTTAGCATCATTTTCAAATATATTTGTCATCTATATTTCCAGTTTCCCTTAGACTTTTTATTTGTGAAACTATGTGCATGGGAGAGACGTTCTGTTCTAGGTAAAGAAGGTGCCTCTTCAGGGACCCAGGCATGGCCACCTCACCAGTCCACACCTCAAGATCACAGTTTCTCCCTGTCAGAACACTTCAAAAACAATCTGGACTGCCTTTTCCCCTTAATTTTTACAACAAGGGGTGATAAATGCAAACAAATAACCCCCAATCCTCATTCACAGAATGGTCTGTTTACATTTTTCTGTAATTTCGAAGGATCTTTCAAGTGGATTGGTATTTAACATTTGCTGCCTTTCCAGCACACATTGCTATCTGGAGCCTTAAAAAGACTCATTATTTCTTCCATAAAAATGTCTTTCTAGATGAGCTTTCTGATCTTGTTTGCATTGGTGATTGAAAGTGTAACGTCCCCAGACCACCAGTGTAAATCATTAAAGTTTAATTATCAAAACTGTTTTCTCCTCTTCATAATCTTCGGCTAAAAAAGTCTATGTGACAGATGAAGAAGACAGGAGTTTTCACAGGCAGATTGTACATTCCCAGGTAATGTAGACAGCAAGGGCACATGTAAGATGCTTATGTCAGGAAGGCCTGCAGGATCAGATGCTTCATACTGGGACAGGCAAGACACGGTGCACAAGCTCCTCTGCCTTCAGATGGCTGTCCCAGTATGGAACTGACCTGACCTTACCTAAATACATCTGCTTGAGGAAACTGCTCTGTGGCTCCACTGGTTGGATGGGGGTCAGTGCAGGTCTCCCTGTCCATGTTGGAATTGATGACAACAAACTTAGCACTGTGTTCATCTCATTCAAAAGTTAGAGTGGCCCTGGGAGAAAACCAGCAGTTCATATCTGCCACCTTGACAGCCTGGAGTGCTGAATCTCTCCATTCAGGCAGTCCAAGGGCAAAAATGTGTATGTTTGCTAAAACTCTCAGAACATTTTCAGTTAGTATGTTGCATTAAGGTCTAAAAGTTAAATTGCAGTCTTTATACTTTCTCTGCCTTTCCTCTGAATATTTAGCTCCATTTGCGCATGTACAGACAAGAGAGATTTTGAATTAATAAATGTGGTATTATGGCAAGATCCTTTAAGCAACTGAGAGATGAAAGGCTGATTTTTGCTTTATTCCTAAGCATGCTGACATCAGGGGTAAATTTTGA
The DNA here is from genome assembly GCA_034509185.1 of Euphonia xanthogaster. Classification (NCBI taxonomy): domain Eukaryota; kingdom Metazoa; phylum Chordata; class Aves; order Passeriformes; family Fringillidae; genus Euphonia; species Euphonia xanthogaster. Next base: position 51,661,908 of record JAYDZK010000128.1, on the reverse strand, counting down.
GCTTGATGCAAGAGATTCAGCTGTGCAACTGACATTAAGGCTAATAGCAGCCACAAGAAAAACAAAATTACATTCTCTTTCTTGGACAAGAAATTAAATAC
>JAYDZK010000128.1:51522476-51533544 GCA_034509185.1 Euphonia xanthogaster | reverse complement strand
TAGCTGCTGATTTGTGCATGCTGTGTCCTGCTACATGTTGGCTTCTCTATCCTCCAGTCACCTGCACGGATAGCATCAGTCAGCTCCACAGGGTTTAGTAATGCTGTTCAACTGGTCTTACCAGCCTCAGCTGAAGGCTGTAAGCATACAGAGAGGCCCTTTTTTTCTTTGAAATGGATAGTGGTTTGCTAATTAAATTCCTGTCTTTCTGTGCAGCTAAATGTTTCTCTGGTTGTGAGGAGCCGATGTCTACACAGAGGTGCCTCACAGCAGCGGGTGGGTCGTGGCCACACAGACCTGTTTTTTTGAGCACCCAGGATCATGTTCATATGGTGAAACTGAAGCCAGAATGTGCAGCTGTTTGTTTTCCCCTTTGTGGGGAAAAGGCCTCAAAGGCAAATATTTAATGAGTCAAGAGAGGCAGGAATATTCCATCTTTCTGTTAATTTAAAACAAAATCAGGTCAACTGGCACAACTCCCTTTCAGAAGCTGTGGTGGAGGGGAGGGTGGCTGCTGCCCCTGTGACACTTGGGTGTGTTTCAGTCTGCCTTTCCAGCCAGGGCAGCACAAGCCCCTGGTGTGTCTCATGTAAGCTGAATTACTGAAGCAATCAGAGTCTTTTGCTGTACAGTGTGGGAAGAAGGGAGAAGGTCCCTAGGGTGAGGGAGTAAGCAGTAATGGCATGAACCAGGAGAGCTGAAGGAAAGTGGACTTGTACCCCAAGGGATCTGTAAAGAATTGAGAGAAGGCTCTGGAAGAGTTCAGTCCCTTATGTTTTAGATTTTGTTTTATCCCCTGAACCCTGAAATCCAGGCTGAAGGGGTGTCAAAAGTCAAAGGTATTAAATGAATACCTTTCAGTATTACTCTTACTCTCACTGGCACCAGACAGTGAGAAGTCAGTGGTGCACAGATGTAGACATGCTTTCGTGTGCTTTGTGTCCTCTCTAAGTTTATATATAATGTGTTCTGCTTTTCAGATTCCCTTCTACAAGCAGATGTGCAAGGGTATTCAGGCGGGGGAGATGTGTGAGAAGTTGGTGGGATACTCTGCAGTGTACAAAGTCTGTTTTGGAATGGCCTGTTTCTTCTTTTTATTCTTCTTGTTCACCATCAAAATTAACAACAGCAAAAGTTGCCGAGCGTACATTCATAATGGGTGAGTTTTTTGTTTGATTGCCTAATTTTAACATCTCTTTACAAATTTGTGCCACGAACTTTCTATTTGGGTGTAGTACTAGGCAGAAAAAATACCCCAAAACTCAAAAATCTTTACTTTGCTCTTATTTTTAGAAATAATGTGGTCAAGTGAAAACTAAGTAAAGTGGTAATCAGTCATCAAAGGATGGGTTTTTTACCTTGTTATTCTTTAAATAAAGATTTCTTGTGGTACTAAAGTTGAAAATCTCTAATTCCTATTACAACCAGATGGTTTTTTTCTCTCATACAGATTCTGGCTTATTAAACTTATAGTTCTGGCAGCAATGTGCTCAGGAGCCTTCTTCATTCCTGATCAGGACACTTTCCTCAATGGTATGTCCTCTTATTTTTGTTATGCTGTTTCATCCTCTACTATCTTGTGACTGGTTAGAAATCTGAGAGGTCTGATCAACATGAATATTGCCTTGTTTCTTCAAGTAAAGGCCAGATTCAAAAACAATGTTTGGGGGGAGCACTGTGTGTGCAAACTGCATGGTCTCCATGTGAATGTGCAGGGAACATCGTGTTTTATTCTCACCAAGAGCAAGCTGAAGTGGTAGGTAACGATACCACTGCAGCAATTCATTAAGAATTCTTGCCAATTCTTTAAGAAATATGGAACTATAATGATGCAGAAGGAGTTGTTCGCTCAAGAACACAGAGCTGCATATTAGTTTGGCTTGTGCAGGTAGCTCTGGCATAGTGCAGCAGTCAGGCTGCACAGTGGAGAGGTGCCAGTGCTCCAGGAGGCACAGGAACCTGCTGGGCACTGGTTTGCTGCCTGGAAACTTGGAGTGCCCCAAAAGGATTGGGATGCTGTTAATTTTCAGGTTGGGGGTATACATGCAGTAAAGTAAAATTAGAGTTCTTGGGCCCTGGTACATGTGCTGTGCTGAGGATGCCATACCAGAAGCATTTCCAGTTTTGGAAGGAGTGCTGGCACAGCACAGGCATTCTGGTGCTAGCCCAGTACTGAAGTGCCAGCTGGGAAGGGAGTTTATCACAGAAATCTTGTGAGCTAGGAGCAAAACTCCTGGTGATACCAAGATGAGTTTGTTCTCTTACATTTGTAGTAAGTACATCTTACAGGTACTTGTAAGCCCTTAAGCTGTTGGGTCTGAACAGGTGATGGGGAATGGGATGGGATCAGTAAAGCAAAGGAGCAGTTCTGTATGCTTCCACTAAGACTTGCTTGGTTACCTTGTTCTCAACACCCATCTGCTCTAGGCAGGATGTTTAAAAGGGCAGGAGGAAGGGGTAACATGGGGAAGAGAGAAGAGTGGGCAGACAGACTATGAGCACAGTACTCTGGGAAACTAAAGTAAAAAGCACTACAAGTAGACCACTGACAGGTATAATTCAGCTTCTTGCTTTTGCTGTCTGTTTGTTTGGTCCTGGCTCAGTTTGAGGCCCTCTTCCATGTCCTCTCTGAAGTTGTGGGATAGCTGTATGTGCTTGTCCTTAGGACCCATTCTGTTTGGATTAGATGTAGCAGTACAATGCCTTGTACTTGTGAGCAGGTGAGACTGCCTGTCATCTTTGCAAGTGACCCTTTTCATGGTGAACTGTCTTCAGAAACTGATGTGTTTGCAGAAAAGGAGAAACAGAATTTTTTGTGCTGATTCTCAACAGCAGTCTTCAGCGACTCCTGCTAAACTGACCTCTAGTCTGCCCCTGAATTTGAAATTTACAGATGGTTTGGGTATGGTATGTTTGTGGGGTTTTCTCCCCTCCTTTTAAGAAACTTACACAGTCTTTTGGTTGGTTGGTTTGTTTTGGGTTTTTTTAGAAGGAGGAGGTCATTCTTCCAACTGCTTTTTTTTTTCTTGAAAAATAAAATCTCTTGCTGTGTTTCCCAAGCAGTTTGTTAATCATGGAGGAGGAAGATTATGTGCAAGCAGTAGGTTTCTGTGGGTTGTACTGTTAAATGCACCCTGGCTATGCTGATCTTACCTGTGATACTGATCCATAAACGTCTGCAGTATACCGTGGCAGTGGGAGATCAGGAGAGTCTGTCTATTTAATTATTCACTCCATTTGTGTCTGACCTTTCCTACTCTCCCTTTCCTGATTACACATGCCACTTTGTGCCTTGCCTATTCTTTATGTATTTTTTTACAGAATAACTTAATCTGTTTTTTTGTTTTGTATGTATGAAGGAGCTTGTCAAATGTATACAATATGTTTAGCAAACCAGACAATGACATTTTTGCTTGCTTTTAAATAATAAGCTTATGATAGAGTAAGAATAAAAAAATAAATCTTTACATCAACTGCTAATGGAAGTGAGCCCTGACTGTTCCATTCTTCCACTTAACTTACACAGGCCTTTTTTCAAAAGGAAAGCACAATGGAAGGATATGGCTGAATTTTGCTGATGCACTTCCTTGGTCTTTTCTTCACTGAAATCAGTTGCACACCTGGATGTGTGTAGGCTGTGTACTGCAGAGCAGCACAAGCTGTATATACAGCTAAAAATTAAAATTTGTATCTGTATTTCATCAGACACTTCTGATGTTGCATGTAAGAAATCTGTTGTCTAAAACATCCAAGCAGCTACCCAAATGCAGTATATGTAATTCAACAGTTAAGTACTCAAATAACCTGTCCTAAATCCAGTCAGTGAATACTAAGTGTTCCTTGGGAGTGGCTTGGAACAGCATTTGTGACTAGATAAACCCCACCTTTGTTTTTCTGTGGTGCTGGAATCTGGAGGAGAAGAAATTGCCCGTTTCAGTAATGACTGGGTTCCTGTACCTTCAATTTCAGGGTTTAGATTCCTGTGGAAAGCATTCACACCACCTCCTTTCTGTTAGTTACAAATAAAGGTTTCAGTATTTTCTGTCTGAACATAGTAACTCATAGGCTCCACAAAAATGTTCTAGGTTAGGGAAACCCAGTAGCTGTCCTGACATGATTATATTGAAAATGTAGCAGGTTGCAAGCTGAATTCATAAGGGAGCTAATCTTGAGTTAACTGAGCTGGTCTTTCATCTGAAATCTCTCATCTCCTGCTTCATTTGTGAGCTTGAGATATTCAGCCACATTAACAGCTTCACTGCTTAGACAATAAATCCATTTTATCTCAAGGGAAAGGCGTTTGACCTATTTTCTGCCTCTGCCTTGCAGCCTGGCGCTATGTAGGAGCAACAGGAGGGTTCCTTTTCATTGCCATTCAGCTCATCCTGCTCGTTGAGTTCGCACACAAGTGGAATAAAAATTGGTATGTGTTGGGCAAGTAGTTATTTGTTTAAAATTCTGGTGGACTCCTGACCAATACTTTTCTCGTAACAAAGAATGTAGATGTGTCTTGGACGTAATTTTTGGAAGAAGACACTTGAATCAGAGCTGTTCTTATTTGCTTCATCTACTTTCTCCTTCCCCAACAGAAATGTTTCCTCATTGCTCACTTCTACTCTGCTGATTTATTCTTAACCTGAACTGCTTGGCTTCCATTAAGTAGTAGTGTCTTGGGATGCAAAAATTTCTTACTTTAAGTTATTATATAGTTTGTATGAAAATACATCTGCTAAGTGGAGTGGTGCAAGAGAATAAAACTGGAGTTGCAAAATATAATAGTGAAACTGTGTGCAATGTTGTGAACTGATGAATCCTGCTTTTTCTATGTCAGCTTAATGCATGTCAGTTTTCTTTCTCAAATGAAGACTGCTAATTTGTGTTCAGCTTCTTTCTTGTCATCTAAATAGGCAAGATTCCATTATCAGCCTGGATATACAATATCTGGGCATCGACTTCATTTTTGGTTCAAGTATATTTTCTCTTACTGTCCTAGCCTTTCACCTCTCATCAAATTAAAATATTTAAGTTTTCCTCCCAGATGTATTCTCCTGCCTCCACCTCCACTCTTTCTGTCTCACATTTCCTCCTCTACAAACTCTTGCAGCTCTTTCTTGTTCTAATTAAAATACCTGCTAAGAAAGAGTTTTAGCAAACCTTTGGCTTTGGTAAATTCCTGTTTCAGGGAGGAAGAGGTGAGAACTCCTTATACCACAGATATTTTTAGTGCTAATTATTGTAGCTGGTTTTTTGTGGATGAAAGACTTCCAGCACCAGCATTTAACTTTAGCTCTCTTTACATTAGATATTCTTTTAAAATAAGTCCTGTTTCCACAAAACCACAGGAAAAAAACCCCACTGAGAAGACTTTCCATCTACAAAACAGCCCGTTCTTTCAAAACAGCTGTTTTAGTTGCTCCATTTAAACCCTGGTGGGCTTTGCAAGAGATGTTTGGAAGGTGAAGAAAGGAAAACAAGATGAACCACTCTTTAGCTGAGGGAGACTGGTAGTTAGACTCAAATGGAGAGGAGGCTTTTTGAGTGAAAGAGTAGTAAAACTTTCAAGGTAGTACAAGGAGCAGAAGAGGGGCCATGCCATGAGCAGTAAACCTCTGGTTTCATTGTGTGGAGAGCACCACTCGCTAGCCTTGCCTGGGGTACTTGGAGTCGCTGCTAAGGAAATGTCTGAAATACTGAGCTGAGGTATGCTGATGGGCTGATCCAAGAGAGCTCCTGAGAGTTCTAGGAGTCAGCACTGGGCTAAAATTACAGAAGGAGCTGATTGTGATAGTACAGAAGATAAACACTGATGCTGAGGAATGTTTCCCTCTCTTTCATGGGTAGGAACCTTGCAAGAATCTGTGCTAGTGTAGTGACGCCCCCACGCTTCGGGAAAGTAAACACTGTCTTTTGTGTTTGAGGATATGAACTCTTCAGCTGTTAGAATTTTATGTTCTGGGCAAGGGAAGACAAAGATAAGATGCTTGTCTCTCTCTCTCCCCAGGACTGCAGGTGCAAACCACAAGCAGGTGTGGAATGGTCTGCTTGCCTTGGTCACTCTCACCCTGTACTCCATCGCTGTGGCAGCTCTGGTGCTCATGGCCCTTTTCTACACGCGCCCGGAGGGCTGCATGTACAACAAGGTCCTGATCGGGGTGAACGGCGGCCTGTGCCTCCTGGTGTCCCTGGTGGCCATATCGCCCTGCGTCCAGAACCGTGAGTCCCCCGCCCTGCCCTGCTCCTGGGCTTTTGGTGCTGCCGCACTTGTGTGCCTGGAGGCATAGGCCATGTCTGGGCAGAAAGTCTAGTGATGGTTCAGAGCTGGTGCTGCTCTTGACTCTTTATCTACATTGTGAAGTGCTGTCTCTCATTGTCAGCTTGGCTGCCGAAACTACGGAGGTGTGAGATGTTCTGGGTGTGCCATCGAGCACATAGCGTAGAGAACACCCACCTGCTGATGGCTGCCTGTGTGTTGTGAAATTTACCTAAGTCTGGCAATGGTAGCTCTCAAACTCACTACTGTTTTACTATTTACTTTGACTTCTTGGGATTTATCATTTTGTATCATTTATCATTTGGGCCTGATGGAGTTACCAGCAGTATTTTATACTTTGTGTGCTGTTAGTATCTTGCATACATTGGGCCTGAAAATAGCAGAGTGACTCCAACAGAGATTTTACAGGCAAATAAAATTATTGTGGCAGCTTTTGAAAAGCGGCTGTGTTTGGCAGAAGCACAGAGGTGATTCTTTACTTACATGGGAATCACTAATGCTTTCCTAAAACAGCACACAGAACTAAAGGATAGACTTTTTTCTCTTTGTTGGACAGTGGAACTGTATTTAAACTGCCTCAAACACTTACTAACTGCCTTAAGTGAAAAAAATATATACTGCTGTGCTGTTCTTTAAAGGATGTAAATTTCTTTTTCAGTTTGCTAAAGTGTCTAAAAAATAACTAATTTTCCTCATTCTTGTAAAGGCCAGCCCCATTCTGGCTTGCTGCAGTCAGGAGTCATCAGCTGCTATGTCATGTACCTCACTTTCTCAGCACTATCCAGCAAACCACCAGAAACAAGTAAGTTATCTAATGCTTTATGTAAATGCTTTAAACATGTTGTGTATTAAAAGCAAGAATTTAGCAGACCTGGATTAGCAGACTCAGGGATATAGAAGTGCTGGGTTTGGTCTTCACAGAAAAAATTGCAAATGGTACAAATAAATCTGTGCAGCCAAAAGACTGTGCAATTGGCACTCTCCCTGGGTGTTAAATGCTTTGGTCTAGGGGCACTTTACTTACCTTGGGTGAGTTGCATCTGTTGCACCATTTCCTATGAGCGAATTTCCCAAAGTCTTGTAGTCTGTTCCTCCTATGACAAGTACACATTCGCGTTATACTGACTGTGACAAAATACATAATGTGTTAGGTCACGTGATAGGAAAGGGTTGGAACAAATGGCTCTTGGATTCCTCTGGAAGAAGTTGGGTGATCAGTTCCATCCAGAAGTTTACATGGTCCAGTTAGTATGTGCTGGCCATCAAAGTGGATACTAATATGACACTTTTTTCTCCTAGAATTAGTCAGCTGGGTAGGCCTGGACTCCTAATGAAGCAAAATCTTGAGTACCACTTGTATTTTGTTTTGAGAGGAAATATTCAAAGAAAGGACTTGGAATTATGTTTCAGAATTATGTTGCAGCTGACATGATGCCGTTCTTCAGCAGAGTTCTTGAACTCCACTTGCCTTTCAGCCACTAGTATTGCAGTTCAGGAGTATGGAACTCGCTAGTATTTTAAGTTCTTGACACAGCAAAACCAGAGCAAGACTTTACAGCACGGTTCAAACTTTCCTTTACCCAAATAAATGTCAGATTCATATGTTTGCATTGGAAGCATTCTTTTCACTTAGACAAGATTTTCCTGGTTTGAGTTAGTACACCCTTTCTTTATTATTGCCCAATTTTTAAGTGTTCAATAGCTGAAACAACAATAGCTAGAGGAAAATAAGTCCAGTGACAGGAAGGAAAAGTTTATACAGACACCTCTCAAAAAGAAAGGGGAGAGGTGGGGGAAAAAGTCTGTCATACTTGTGTAGGTAAAGATATACGTGCAAGAGTATTCTAGAGTTAGGAAGTATACCAGACAGTATTTAGGTGTAAAATTTACTTTTGGAACTTTAGCCATGTTTTGGATTAATATAAAGTTAAATTTAGAAGGCATCTGAGTTACTCAAAAGTCTGTGCACAGCGTAAAAAGAAGGGGAAGAAGGTAATATGTGGAATTAAATCATATGCCTTGTGTTGCTTCATGCTTGTCACAAACAAAGTCTTCAGCAGTTAAGTGAATGTTCTAATTCTTGTATATATTGCAAGTGTGGTTATTGAATTTGTCCATTTGTGTGGTTGTTGAATTTATTGCATCAAGCACACTCTCAGACCTCCTTGTCTTCCCATGCCTGAGAATTTTCACAGTTGTCATGTGCTCTCAGAGGAGCTCCTTCTTCGCCTGTCTGTGTGATAAGGGCTCCACATTTGCTTGTCAGCTTTCACCGTGGCACGTGCTAGAGAATGTGTGAGGTGCTGGTACTTACTGTGGGGTCCCAGCCCTGTTACTCAGGTTTGCTATGAACTTACCTAACATTGATTTGACTGAGAACAGGGCAACTACTGACCACCTTTTATTACTGTGTATGGATTTCATGGTTGTTCTCAAGGCACCCTTGCTGTCAAAGAGATTTCTGGTCTGAGGTCTGTACTGTCTTGGTCTTACATGGTTTTGTAGCCTTGGGTGAAGTGTTGGCAGGCTTCCAACTTCCTATTTCTTAGTTCACAAAACAGTTGTTTATTTCCTTGTTTGTCTGTTGTGGTCAGACAGGAAATTTTAGTACCCTACTAAGTTGCATTTTTGTTTTGTCTGAAGCACAGGGTCTGCCAGATCAGATTTACCAGATTTTTTCTCTGTAATCTTTCTAAGAGATAGACAGAAACAACTGAAATTTGTCTACCTTCTGTCAGATAATAAAAATTCAATTAAAGCCTTCAATCTGAACACTGTTTTAAAATGGAATGAAATGAGCTCTGCAAACTGTTCTTTTTGTTTGTTTGTGAAGTCCTGGATGAAAACAACCGGAATATCACAATCTGTGTACCTGAATTCAGTCAAGGCCTGCACAGAGATGAAAACCTGGTTACTGGCTTGGGTACTACGATTCTGTTTGGCTGCATTTTATATTCTTGGTAAGTCTGGGAGTTTGCAGTTACCTTTCTGTGAAAGCAGTGCTGTGGTCCAAAGAGTGAAGGCTTATAGCAGGCCTCATCCAAAGTCACAGAGAAGTGTGTAATAAAGCTGAGCTGGAAGGTTCATATTTTCCTCAGCTTCAGAATTTTAGATGTTTTAGCTAAAAATTTTCAACAAGATAATACAACTTTTGAAACAAATATATCTCATTAAAAGCAAATAGGGTAATTTATCTAGAGGCAGAGGGAAAGAAATTCCACCTGTCTGTGATCCCAGGTAATCTCAATGTTAAACTCTAAAACTCTATACAGTTACATTCACCTGAAAAATCTACCTGAAATTTTTGTAGCCTCCTGGCAGAGGCTATGACTGTCCTTGAAGGTCTTTAAAACAAATAAATTGTTGGGAGGGTTTAGGGTTTCCTTTCAACAAATGATGAGCACAGTGTTGCCATCAGGATTTGCCATTGATCTGCTCTAAATAAAACCCTTCCTGTGCCTGTGCTGCTCACCTTTGATGCTCATCTTATATTATTGCAGCTCACTTCAATAAATTAAGTTATGCTCCGGGACAGGGAGTTGCTGGTGATCGAAAAGTGGTGTGTCATTTATTTTGGCTGTGCAGCTTGCCAGGAGACAGCACTGCCTGTCTGCTACAGATTTTTAAGCTGCTACTGAATCAGTCCACTTCAAAATTCACATTCAGAAACTCCTTCATATTTTTGTGAAGTGAAAACAAGAGACTTATTCTTCTGTTTATCAAATACACAAGTTCCATTTTGTTCTGATACAAAATATATAAATGTGGATATCATGGATCAAGTTCACATTAGAAGGGCACTTACAGTGCATCAGGGAGGTGTTTCAGCACACAAACAATATTAATGTAGCCTGCCATTGAACTGTACCATGTAGCTGGGGAGGTAAGAATACCTTCAGGGGGGTGTTTTGAAGCATTGCTTGCCAAGGCTCAGTGTGTACACCAAGGCTTCCTGTGGGTAATGGGAAGTTTGCATTTCACATCCTAAAAGGGCAGGACAGGGCAAGAAGCGTTTCCTGTCAGAAGAAATTAGAAGGGATTCCCCCACAGATAACTGCACTCATGCAAGAAAGTAATTTCTCGAAACTGGTACACTGACAACAGTTGCTGGTAATTTACTTTTGAAAACTGACTGCCAGAGACCTGTGAGTTTGCTGGCAAAGCCTTTACAGAAATGCTGAGCCAAAGTGGTGGCTGTGAACTGAGTATAAATGCTCTGGTTGTGCACAGCAGGGGAGATCTCTTCTGGCTTGCAAATTGGAGCACTTAGATTTTGCTGCTGTCAGATGGTGAATTCATCACCTTTCTGGAGTGACCTACTTTTAAGCTCATGATTCAGTCTAAGCTGGCCAGTGGCCATCAGCCAGGCTGGTTTCTACCTAGTGGAGGACAAACTTTTCACATACTTAGTGCTTGATGATAGCATCCAGGCAAATGCTTGGATGCAAAGGCTGAGACATGGGAGTAGACTATTTATGTTTGCTGTGATGTTGAAGAGTTACCCTGTTGGGGCTATAGTTATGCCCAGGGCTTTGACACTGTCTTCTTTGCCTCCTAGTTTAACCTCAACAACACGTGCAAGCTCAGAGGCACTGAGAGGAATATATGCAACAGCGGAAACCGAAGTGAGTTCTTGCTTCTTCACACAGGATTTTTGTATAGGCTTTTCCCCATGCTTTTATTGCTGTTGTTTGTGTGGCCAGTAATCTGAAAAGAGAAGCTATACTTGGTAGCATGTGTGCTATGTGACTCTGGGTATGGACTCATGAGAACATTTATCCACATTAGCCCTTCTGT
>JAYDZK010000128.1:50878806-50889531 GCA_034509185.1 Euphonia xanthogaster | reverse complement strand
AAAAGCAAACAGTTTAGGCTGTAATAGTTAAAAAAAAAAAAGAGATTAAACCCTCCTTATAGACGTACAGTCTTTGAGAAGAATACGTGTTGCAGATAACTATATATGTACTTTGTATAACCTGTTGTAAGAGATACTAATTCACATGAATATCTGAGAGAAATGTTACAAATGCCTGAAATACGCACCTAGAAATTAACATTATTTAGTTTCTGTGGATATTTTTAAAGTTCAGGTGAATTTTGAGTTAAATATAATCTTTCATCAATGTGCTTATGACTAGTCTCTCTCTAAAACCACTTCTAGCATTTAAAGTATTTTTAACAGAAATATCATAGAATAGTTTGAGTTGGAAGCGTCCTTTAAAAATCATCTATTTCCAACCCCCCTGCCATGGTCAGGGGCACTTTCCACTAGACCAGGTTGCTGAAAGTACCATCCCTGAACACTTCCAGGAATAGGACATTCACAGTGTCTCTGGGAAACCTGTTCCAGTGCCTCACCACCTTCACAGGAAAGAATTTCTTTCTAACATCTAATCTAAACTTCTCTTCTAGTTTAAAACCATTCCCCTTGTCCTATCACTATGTGCCTGTGTAAAAAGTCACTCTCCCTCTTTTTTATAAGCCCCTTGTAAGTGCTGAAATATTGCAGATATACCGTATTCAGAAGAAAATGAAAGGACAGATACTGTTTAATGACTGAGTTTTTTTAAGTTGCATTTCCTGTAAATGACTTGCAATTTTGTGAGCTTGAACACTGCACCTGGGTGGAGAATCTTAAATAGCCTTATCTGGATGAACTTAGTTTCCAGAAAATGGGAAGAAGCTGCAGAAACTTGGCAGTGTTTATTCTAGCATATTGGTGTCCTTTCTGGGCATTCAATGTTTGTGAAGGCTATCCTGCCTATGACGTGTAAAGACACATAGTTCCTGTTAGTGAAAACCATCTTCCTCTTACATGCAGCTTGTGTTTCCAATGTCCATCCTCAATCCTTATGCTTCTCAAAGGCAGGTGCCAGGAGGATAGTGACAGACATTTCAGTGGTGCCCAGATGCTGCACAAGGAGCAGTGGCAAAAAACACAAGTTCCACCTCAGTATGAGGAAGAACTTCTTTATATTGAGGGTGGCTGAGCACTGAACAGGTTGCCCAGGAAGACCATGGAGTCTCTCTCTCTGGAGACTTTCAAAACCCACGTGTTCCTCTGTCCCATGCTATAGGTGGCCCTGCTTTGGCTGGGGGGGTTGGACCAAGGTGGTCTCCAGTGCTGCCTTCCATCTCTAACTATTTTGTGATTCTCTGATTCTATTTTGTGACTGCATCATTATATGTAAGCCAAGAGTTTTATCCTGTGATGAATTTAGTATTCTGCCGTGCTTCTAGATTAGTCTCTATAACAACCTGCTTCTTCCTTAAAAATAAAAAAATTATATTTCTGAATCCCAACTCTCTGAGATATCTTAGTGACTTTGATTCATAATTTGGAAGATGAAAACAGCTTTTAGGATCTCAGTGGTGGCTACCCTGTCAATTAAAAAGATGTTTAGTATTCTTTGAGACTTCATATTATTTAAGACTCTGTATAGATGACTAGCAATTCTCTCTGATTTGTGGTGCCCAAAAAGAACTCCATCTTTTATTTGTTTAAATAACTGGAAGAAAACCTGCTGTAAATTTTTTATCTATTTCAGAAAGCCTGGGATAAAGCTTTTTCAATACAAGTAGATTCCATGTTTTACACATTTGGACATTTGGCTGATGGGTTAATGGAAGGCTTTTAGAGGTTCAAAGAAACTGAAGATGCTATTTTGCACAAGCAAGCAATTTTTCAGTCAAAGTAGTACTCCATTCTCAAAAAACCCCTAAAGCTAGAATAACTAGCCTTGCTGTTGCTCAGTTTACTTATTGTTATGATAGAAGTGAAGGCGATGTTGAGCATTTGACAAGTTCCTCAGTATATGTGATAGAATAGGATGTCCTTCTGTGTTGAGTACCTGTCATCTTGTGTAGATATGAAAAGGAATTGGTTCAGCTTTGCACATCAATGCTCCTTTGGTGCAAATTCTCCATTGATTTTTCTTCATAGTTATCCATACCTTTGTATGTATCCATACCATACCATTGTATTGGTATGGAGTAAAATTAAGTTCCAAACCACTGTCTTCCCTCCTGCAAAGTAAAAACAAACTATTTTCTTGGTTCCCATTTTATTTTATTTTATTTTATTTCCTCACTTTGCTCTTTTGTGCTTTGTGTTCATCCCTTCTTACTTAACAGGAGTCATTAAATAGCTGCTGTGATTTTTTAAGAAGGTATGAAGGGACTTGAATAGGAATTTCTTTTCTGTCTCAGGATGTTAAAATCAATTTGGTGGCTGCATGTGATGGTGCTCTTCCTCCCTCCCCCACTGATGGAAACACGAGTAGTTTAATCTAGCCCCAAATTGCTCTATGGAAGCCCTTTACTCTTAAGTCAAAAAACTTAGTGTAAGTCTGTGAATCGTTTTATGAAAATAGTGGATCGAGTTTCAAGCTTCGAGTCCCTGCTGATACATTAAATTCTTCTTGGTATTGGCAGGGAAGAAGCAGGGGACCTTTCTTCAGCTAGGTAAATAGGAGAAGTGTCAACTCCAGATGCCTGAGGGAGAGACTCCAGACAAGCTTTTAGTACAATTACGGAAGGACAAAGTGGAAGAGACCCATGGGACTAGTATGTGTATTGAATTTCGTTTAGCTTTTTGGTCACAATTAGAGAAAAGTCCTATAGCAGTCTTTAAAGGAGATATGCTTGTAGCCTTTTGGGCATAAATATAGGGATATGATGCTTTTTATTTTTTTGGGGTTTTTTATATATGCATGTGTATGTTATATTTTTGCAGTGGTATTTTAGGAAATGGTGTTGGCAGAGGGTTCTCAAGCTAAAAAAATACAAGTACCTCTCTTTCAGTGCCCACAGCACATGGAAGAATGAAGACCCTTCCTTGGGATATTTCCCAACACCTGAAGTGGAATTGCACGGGACTGGTGCCTAACTCAGCTGCATGGATGCTTAGCTTTGGTGCTGTCCTGACATCAGCAGGATTGTATGTGTAGCAGGGAATTTCATTTGTTCACCTGATCCTCACTGCAGACAGTTAATAACTTGTCTGATCTTTGCTTGCCTCAGAAAGCCTTCAGTGATTCTTTACATAAATACATTTGTAATCATAGAGTAAAACTCGAAGTCATTATTGTTTGCAGTTTGTTGATGGAATGGCATTCGTATCTGCCTACTTTTTCTGTGTGACTAAGGATATTTGTTGTATTTTAATCTTTAGCGAAGCCATATTGCCTATCCTTTTAGTGTTGTAGTGACTTTAATTCAGATTTGTTAGGTTTGTTAGGAACATTTCTTTGAAAGCACAATGCTGTCTGAATACATGCTCTGCTTTATAAATCTTGCCTTTCTGATACTCTCTAAGTTACATAATGAAAATGAGAATTTATAATTATATTTATAATTATAATTATATTTATAATTATAACATGGAGTGCATCCCCTTCGTGCCTTCTAATTTGTGTAAGTGGTTATCATATGCATTTTAAATGGCTGTTCTAATTAAGTAGTGTCAGCAATTGTGTTGAGGAGAGTACTTTTAGAAACCATCACTGTCCTTTTCTGTAGAACACAGACCTTTTTTTTCTTATCTGAATAGCTTATTTTTACATAAATTATATGAATTTTGTTATTTGAACTCTATTTCTTCTGCACCTTTTCTGTGTTTTGATTTTAGGAAGTTTCTCCATTTCTCATTCTTTTTTTCTTCGTCTGCTGTGACACACTGGTCACATGGAACTATCCAGGTTTAACCTGGTTTCCACTCTCACCAGTACTGGGGATTGTGTTTGTATGCATACATGTGTGTGTAAGAGAACTAAAAATAATGACTTTTCTTATTTTACAAATAAAATGTTAGGATTTTTTGTTTGGGTTGGGGTTTTTAGGGTTTTTTTTGAGCTTCTGTTTTCGTCCATATTTTTAATCATAATGATTGTGTAGAAAAGTTTGAAAACACCTTTTCCAGTATGAGGTAATTCCATATCTCAGACGTGTGCCTTTTTAAGAAAATACCAAGTATTTGGAAAATCAGAGTACCATGGTACCATGGTAGCCTTTGGCAGCAGTATCTGGTTTCTTTGTGTGTGACTGAGCTGAAATTTTTGCCCTTCTCAGAGGCATTCTTGTATATAGCTAACTAATAGTTCACAGAATCACAGAATATTCTGAGTTGCAATGGGACCCACAAGGATCATCAAGTCCAGCTCTTCAGTGAATGGCCCATTAGGGGGTCAAACACACAGCCTTAGCACCATGCTCTAACAGAATAAGCTAGTCTCAGCAGTTTACTTTAATCCCAGAATTAATTAGAAAAAAAAAATTTAAAATAGTGTCTTTCATCTACCCTGAGCCCTCCATGTGAATTTTTCTCAATCAGTGTAGATAATGTAACTCTTGTGCTTGTTGGGTGTGGAGGTCAGATGAAGGTCCAAGGTGAAATCATAAGACCATAAATAAAGTAGTTAGAACTATCTGGTCAGTAGAAGTATTAGCCAGTTGCCAAAAATACAGAGGAAATTTGGACTGATGTTTTCAGTTTCTACTGCTCTTCGTCTTGAGGACTTACTGGAGGAAGCACTTGTTACATTTAATGGCTATCAGTAGATCATTTCTTTTGTAATTTCTTCCATTATTTCTTTAGCAATATGGAATTAAGCATCCATAGCAAACCGTGGCAGATTTCTTCAGTATAACTGTGTCTTGCATAGAAGAAGTGCTATCTTGAGCCTAATATTTCCCAATATGCTTTGATGCTGTCTGCATTTGTTTTGGCAAATACAGTGAAGAGTTGCTATCTAGCCTTCCTTTCTGTGCTTCTCCACATTTTCTAGGGATCAAAAGAAAATTCACACATATCACTTAAATCTGTGATCTGTTCAAAAGATGCCAACTGTCATACTGTCATAGTCTGGAACATTCTCTCACTACTACAATGTTCCATGACAAAACAATGTATTTTGTGTGTTGTAGTTCTGCAGGAATTTGCCACTTCTGCATAACTTTTCAAAGTTACCTGATAGGCCATAAAATGAATTTTTGCTGACTGGGTAGAATACTGGGATGTGAAATGATGATCTTTAGGAAGAAAGTCTCTATTTTGCTTTGCCTTCTTAGGTATAGATGATGACTTCTTAAGAATGTATTAATAATTTCGATCCGAGAGCATCTTATTTTTTTTCCTTACATAGAAAAGCAACAAAAACATTCAACAAAAAAAGCTTCTTAGACTCATGGTGTTTTGCACTTTGGGATAGTATTACACATGCTTGCAATTATCTACTCTGCAAACAATTGTCAGAAAACTTCATCTGTTTTCCAAGTCCCACAGAAGAACAGATGTGGAATTGAGTTTCAAACAATGTACTGTTAATCACTGACATCTGGACACAAAATGAACTGGAACTCAGTGGGAACTGATTGGATGCTTTGTTAGTTGAGCATGGAGTGGAGAATTTGCATTGTTCTCAGTCTTCATCCTCTGAACAGCCCTTTGAAAACAGTACTAATATATGAACATGACAAGGGTCTGTTTCAGATATTTAACTCTTTCTAGAGAGCCAAAACCTTAGGGGACCATCTGAATGGAGCTGGACTGTACTATGTGGATGAATATGGAAGAGAGATTGTGTATGTATGTTACATTTTCATTTATTTGAGAGCTCTTTTGATACTGTAAAGAATACTGAAGAGTAGTTGCATATCATTTGTGTGCTTTCAAAAACAATTACTTAAACCAGTCAGCTCTGCCTGTAAGAGGATTTTCAGTCCATGTTCAATTGCTGGAAAGCCATAAGAAAGTAATTATTTCAGAAAACCTACTCGTGTTCTAAACCTTAGTATTAATTGGAAAAATCCCTTAAAAAGGCAGTTCATACAACTACTTCAGTTTTGGGGGAGAAAGGATCACTGTTTGGGGACTCTGAAACGTAGAGCTTCAACTTTACAGAGTTCTTATTATGGATCAGTGCATTAGAATGTTATTGAGACCTAAGGATTGTTGAAGTACTTTTTTCCCTACTTGATAAGAAAACTCATGGAAAAAGAACTGTTGATATTTGTTCCTTGTCTGATTGCCCTCTTTGAAGTATTTATAGGTCTAGAAAAATAGTACCTCCTCATAGGAATCTGCATTTTCTGCTGCTGTCAAATTAAATCTGTTGTTAGAATGTGTAGCTTACATACATGTGATTATTTTCAGTTACTTGATCACGTGTAGCCTGGAAATAATTTGCCTTCCTGACCCTTTAAAAAAGAAAAGGGAGTGGAGGTGTGAAGAGAGAATCCAATAGATTTATTGCTTCTTAAATCTGATGAACTTGATTGAAGAGACAAGATTATGTCATATTTCAGGGTTTATGGTAGTTCCTTAAAGTTTTTAAACTCCCTTAGATGTTTAGCCTTACATTATATTGAAAGGTTAAAAAGGCTGT
This sequence comes from Euphonia xanthogaster, assembly GCA_034509185.1. Lineage (NCBI taxonomy): Eukaryota > Metazoa > Chordata > Aves > Passeriformes > Fringillidae > Euphonia > Euphonia xanthogaster. Next base: position 50,883,002 of record JAYDZK010000128.1, on the reverse strand, counting down.
GAACTCAGCTGTGTATGTTTTTTTGCTTGAAAATAAAAGAATTGCCCCCAAAACTTGAAATGGGGCTTGAGGAGATTAGTAATGATGCATTTTCCTGCCTCCCACAGAGTTCTCTGCCTAACTGCCTCATTGGCTGTTCCTTAACTTCTCACCTTCAGGTTCATCATTATGTTTATTCTGGTAGTAAGCAAATGGCCAAAGCCAATTAAAATGTTAATTCCTACTAAGATAGCAAAATACAGTGTTTTGAGAGGTGGAGAGAACAGAAGGAACTTTCAGAAATGTTTGTTATGTTCCAGAGACATGTTGTCTCTTAGCTTGACTTTTGGAGAGATCTGTGAAGCTTAGACCAACGTTTATATATTCTTTAAACAAATCTTTCGTATGGATTTCCTATGGCTGTTTTGCTTGTGCTTTGTGAAGTGACCAATTTCTTGCTTTTCTTTGTTTTTTGGGAGGTCTGCTTGACCTTAAATTTTCATGTTTTGTTTCAAAATAACTTTCTATCGTGGATATTATTTTGTTTATATGCTTTGAAGAAGAAAAAAAAAAAGATATAATAACATTCAAAATAAACATCTTTATACCTCCATGTCTTGTTTTTTAGCCTTTGTCTAGAATGAAATAAGTGGCTAAGTATTTCACGTTCTTTAAACATGGTTGATGTAGATATTGTGTACATTATCAAGACTTAATAAATGTAGTTGTCTTCTGCTTTTAATAATGGAAAGCCTGGGATGCAGGTAAAAGGTTTAACAGCATTTTTGATGAGTAATACTTTGAGAATATTTCAAATGGGTTTAGATTTCACGTCTTGGTTTTAGCAGGGGGATTTGAGACAGCTTCAAGCTGTTTAATACATTTTTGCTGAGAGGTGAGTGGGAGTTATGCTAATACACCCAAAAAAAAAGATTTTGGGATGAGAGGACCTTTTAGCAAGGGAGTTTGTTCCCTTGTTATGCTTGTGTTGTTCCCCATATTATGTTTCATTAATTTGTTAATTTTGTGAATTTGTTTCATCATGTCATCAGCCTCTGACATAGAACTAGAGAGTTTTCTTATCTCTGCTCTTTTTCTTGTTGTCAAAATCTTGCTCTTTCAGATGGTCAAGAACTCATAGCTTAGTTTTACTCACAAATGGATGTTAAGTAATAATTTTTAAAATATTTAGAGGAGTTTAAAGGATATTTATAACTTCTTACAAAATGCATATTGTAACAGTCTTTGAAGAGGATGTTACTGACTACAGGAAAAATTAAACCTAGATTTTTTGTTTGTATTGCCAGAACATTTCTGAAAAGATTCTTTCTCTAGCAGTGTTTTACATAAATTTGCTTCAGAAAAAGCTTAAAATGAATAAAAAATTGAAAGGCATAAAAAAGCATCACTGTGGTATACACAACCACAGTTATTGTATTTTTTAGTTGCTCTCCAATTCCCACCATCCCCCAGGCTAGTTAATTCTTTCATCTGCAAATTAAATATGCCCTTTAACACTTACCAGACAGTGGCTTGCTCATTTCCTCTTCCTTGGGTTAGCATCAGAGGAGTGGCTTTGTAAGGTCCAGCTGGAAAAGCATGCTAGATGGAAATGGCTCAGGACTTTTGGAGCTCTGCAGAAAATTCAGGGTGTCCTCCAGAGCTGGAAAACTGGGCAGATAATACTTGAGTAAGGATTTTAATTTCTATAACATGATTTTACTGAAATGCTCAGCAAAGGCATGTGTAACATTGCTCAGAGTCTCATCTTCGTTTAGTTTTTCCTACACTGGGTTTGGGTTTTGGATTTTGGGTTTTCTTTATTTACAAGACTGAAGAAGGGTTCTGGGACATGAGCTGTAGAAAAGCTGAATACAATTTAATGTGAAATGAATATGTAATATTTTTAGCCTTGAATTAAGGTCTTGAGTGCATGATAGGTGTGTTAGGTGGATAATGTCTAGATAAACTATTGATGGAAGGAAGTTTGCTTTGACATCAAATTGAATGGCCTAAGCTCAAGATTTTGTCACTTAGCAAAATCATTGCATGAATCACTGAAGTCTTTCAGGATTAAAAAGCAGTTTTTCAAGAGAAGAAGGTCACAGGTTATATCTCTGGGTGGTTTAATATGATTTAAACTACTGTTTGTGTATATATTTTTATTGCTTCAATGTAGATGAAAGCTGTGAAGAAGACATGGGAGTTAGTTCAATGTAGAATATATGCATAGAGTAAACAATTTTGTTTTCTTGACACCATAGAGAAGTTTGAATTTGTATTTTGAGAACTCTTAACAGCTTGTGACTCGGTAAGTTGGGCCCTACTTCTGTGTTTGATTGCTTTGTTAGATATCTTGTCCCAAATGTAAGGAAAGTTTAAGTGTGAAAGCAGGTCTGTTTTTATTTAGAGGGAAAGAAGGATTGTTCTTAAGCCTTTTTCTTTTTCTTTTTTTTTAGGATAAAACAACAAAACAAATGGGTTCCTAATTCAGTCATAATGCAGCATTACTGGAAAATGCAGGAATGTTATCAGGCAATTTGGGCAGTCTAAGGATTGTTTCATTGATTTGTAATAGTCACATCACCATGATGATACTCTGGCGCTATAATTTTGGCTGGAGTAGGAGGTGTGACATTGAAAACCAAAGAAATCATGCAGCTGTTGCTTTAAAGAGCATGTGTGGTACAGATTAAATAAAATAATTTGTTAATTCCTTATGACGTGACGGAACTCCACAGTTGCCATCTCTAGACCTTCAGGAAAAGATAATTGACTTGTCTCCCTTGGCGACATTCTCTTCCACTTCTGCCAGAAGACAGCTCTGTTTGTAAATTTAGGATTTTGCAGGCCAGTGTGTGGTAATCTGGGAGCAATAATTCAAATGCTAATAAATACTCATCCAAAGTTGTTACTTATTAAGCCAGCTGACATTTAGGAAGAATAGCTTGAGCTTGCCAAGTGATTCTAGATCATTGCTAAGGAGCATGCTGCTGGTTAGAGCATTTGATTAGCAACCACATGTCAGGGCTCCAGGGCACTCTTGTGACTCAGCCTCCCCTGGGTCTTGCCTGTGCTCTTGCCTGGGGACCCAGAAGTGTGTTTCAGCCCAGCCTGGTGCCATCAGTCTGTGTTAGAGCTGTGTTGCCAATGTGCCTGTTCCAGCCTGCCTGCTGTGGTGTTGGCCTGGAGCCTGCCTGTGTCTGATGGTCACTGGGCTGCCCATGGAGCCTGTTCTCTCATCATCTGCGTGCAGGCAGCAGGCAGTGCTGGCCCCGGGGTGAAGCTGCTTTCTGAATCACTTCTTGTCTGGTTCTTCTCTGTTGTGGCCACCTAGAGCAGCTCTATGACCAAAATGGAGCCAAGGAACAATTTTAGCGGCTGTAGATGTACTTAATAGAGATAGTTCTGCAAAGCTTAGGTTGCCTTGAGTTGGTAGAGGGTTGTACCGAGGAAGATCGAAGTGCTGGTTGTGGTGTAACTCATGGTGCAGCTGTGGAAGAAGGACTTGCCATTTTGCTTTGTAGTCCCTGTGACTCAGAGATGTGACTCAAGAAGCATGTTGTAAAGTGAACTTGTTAAGTGCTTTTACACTGCCTTTAAAATAAACTATTTTTGTCCTTTTATCCTCATGGATAATGCTAAAGATAAGAACTCCCAATGACTTCAGTGAATGTGGGATCAGGCTCATGGCTGATGTTCTATATTATGAACTTCAAATAAGGATTTATGCTTAGCTGAAACAAACCTTAGAAGCCAAAACAAATTTTACATAATAACTTTACTAAAGCCAAATTTGCATATTTTTGCTTTGATTGGTAATGACTGGCCTGTTTAAGAAATGTAATTTGATTCATTTACCACCTAATACCTATTGTATAAGGTAAAGGGCGAAGAGGGGTCTTTCATCTGCAGTGCGGGTCTCTTAATGCTTCTGTATTTATTCTACTTGTTTTTGTGAGAATTACTGGGATTATAAAAATGTATTATTTGGTTTAAACATTTTAATCATGTATAAAACGATGCTATGCTGCTTTTTTGGTTAAGGTGGTGCACTGGGAAAACTGGCATTAAGAGGTGGGATCAGTGTATTAGGAGTACATCTGGCTTTTATTAAGTGTAAACTTCTGGGCAGGTGCTTTAGGGGAAAATATTTTTGTAGTATGAAATAGGATTTTTTTTTCTGTTCTCTTTGAAACAGCTTGTAAGTTAAGCTG
>JAYDZK010000128.1:50813062-50823545 GCA_034509185.1 Euphonia xanthogaster | reverse complement strand
GTTACCCACTGGAAACGATTTTACCTTTGGCACATGTGCACACTGAGGTCTATTACTTATGCCAACAGAGGTGAAATGCTGAGCACTTCTTTACACCCCTGCCCTGGTGGTGTGGGAAAGAGTGTTGGTGACCCCAAGAGGCCATGGGGATATCAGGAGGGCACAAGGGCTCTGTTTCTGTCAGATTCTTGGTTCTAGGCCTCAGATCCAAGACAGATGCTGCTATTTGTATATAGAATGCAAACACAAAGAAGGCATTCAAACTTAGCAAATGCTGTGTTCTCACTCAAACACAAGAAAAAAAGATGAAATGAGCTCTTGTAAGAAAAGGGGCTATCTTTTGCTGAGCTTGTCTTCGGTGTTCCTGATGTGGTGGTGAGGAAGTAAGTGGATTTGAGTTGTGCTTTCTTACCCTGTACAGATTCCCTGCACTGCGCTGCTGAATAGGTCATGAAGCCACAGGAAATTCTCCCCTTCCTGCATCTCCATTTGCCTTTTCCTTCAGGCTGAGTCCTAGTTCCTCTGCAGCTCCTCTCCCCCACCCCAAAACTGAAGTTTTGTTTGTACTATGGGATCAGTATTGAGGAAATGTAAGGCCATGAAAAAGGTGACCTTCAGCCCTTTTACCTCTGTTTAAGCTAAGGGAGGTGGTTGTTTTGGCCTCCCTTACTGAGCTATAGTCATATTTCATTCCCTTTCTGCTAATCCAGCATGAGTAATTGGTGGTTTGGAGGCAATGGCACTCACTGGTTGAACAGCAGTGGAAAAGGTTATGGTGAGTGGTAGGAAATAGATGGGATCTTGGCCCCTGCTTCTTTCAAGAACAGAATATTTAATATGGCCTTTCTTTCCTGATTCAGAAGCCTCCTTGAATTTACCACCTAAAACTGAATTTCTCAGCTAGGAGCATTGACTGAGCCTTTTATTGGGTCATCCTAGATTAAAAACACTCAGTGCTTTTTTGGGTTTTTAGGTAAAATGTGAGAGGTGGCTGTGCCTGAGCAATGGCCTGATGAGTGGGGAGTCTTTGTTTACTTCTATACTGCTGAAAAAATTTAAACATTTGGCTTTTCCCTCATAACATGCTTTATCTTGACTTAATTGCTTGTGTTGACAGCCACCACATGGGAGCCCCCAGAGTGTGGTGACTTTACACAGCTGACAGCCAGCAAAGAGGCAGCAGTGTAACTTCAAGGCTTGGGACTGATTTTACTTTGAGTCTACACATTTTCTTCCCTCCCAACTAATGGGCACTCTCACCACACACATAAAAATTATTAAAAACTAATGGTGAATTTACCATGTCCCCTCTTGAAAACAGCAGTCTGCAGGCTCACACTTCACTTCAGAGAAGTTTAAGCAGTAAGATCATACCAATATAATAAACAACCCCCCCCCCACCAAATTCCTAACATTGATCTAATAGACTGAGTTATTTTGTAGCTTTTTTGGGGGGGTAGTAAAACATAATCGTTGAGTGTCCCACCAGTAGTCCCCTGAGCTGTATTTCTGTCTCTGTTTGCAGATTGCAACAGAACTAATGTCATCGGAGGTTTGCATAGGTTTGGTTATGAGTAAGCATCTACGATTTGTGTAATACATGGGAAAAGAAACATGAGAGTAGGGGTCTTACCCTCTTCCTCAGCTTGGGAAAGACAGTGATTAGGGAAATACTTTTTTCTTCTGGTATGTGCATGCCCTTACAGTACCCTGAGACAATTCTAAAGGGAAAAAAAATCCATGCAGATTTTGAGCCATCACCTGGTTGTAGTATTAAACTACTAATTCATCTGCCTCATCTTAGGGTACACTGAAATCTGTATTTGTGAGCAGTCATCTGCAGAGATTGAAGGTATGAAGGTGTGCACTTGCCTCAGTGCACTACCTGCTGGCAACCCTCCCCCTCTCAACAGCCATGCTTCCAACATGCCCCAAAACACATCTGCTTGTGTTAGCCTGCACCAACTGCGGTGTCCAGGTAGGATTTTTAAAGCATTGATCTTTGTAATGCTGTGAATTTTCTTTTGTTCCTCTTGCAGCATTTATGAGTGGGCTGGAGGCCATTTCCAAGACACTAGGACATGCAAAGTCTCCCCTTTCTTTCTGGACTAAGACCTACCTGCCTCTGGTCAGCTGCCTGCATTTGGTGGGCCTGGGAGCCATCCAGGGGGCTGAAGAGCAACTGCAGAGGCAGGTCTGGGACCCTGTGCTGTGGGTACTATAAGCAGTGCTCCATTCAGCATCTCATGCTTTTCCTATAGCCAGTGTGGAGTGCTAGAAACACCATGTCAGCAGGCCTGAGCCCATCTCTTGAGCTCTCATCTGATTAAAATGGTATTACTGAATCACTTCACAGGCTGAAGGTGTCTGTTGTGCAGCTGCCGAGTAGGAGGCTGTCTCTTCACCTGTCTGTCAGGGGGCAAAGTGATCAAAAGTGCATGGGTGGTAACCTGGTAGCATCCCTGCTGGGTTTGTGAGGAAAAAATTTGCATATGGGAAAGCCTTCTTGGCTTAAACTACACCAGTATATTTGTACAGATATTTAACACATGAAATGTTCAGGTAGCATATTGACACATGTGGAAATGTGAGCAATAAAGGCAGGGTGCCAGGTTGATGCAGTGTCCCTGGACTGATTCTTAATCCCCTGTGGTTTTGCAGAAGATTAAAACAATCAGGATCAGTGCCACTGGGGATGCAGCCCACCTGCACTTCACTGCAAAGCTAGTCCCTCCCTGCTTTTAGCTTTTACCCTTTTACCCTTTTTCTTTTCCTCTCTTGAAATGTTGCTGCTCAGTTGTGCAGCTCCATAGGAGCCTGTTGCAGTGCCACCTCATTGATCACAGCTGCTTAATTTCCTGTTTCTTCAGCAGTATTTAAAAGCTCTTTTTACTATTTTGCTAGGAAATGAGTAGATAGTTTCAGGCTTTGCAATGGAAAGTGGCTTTGTTAGTATATGCTCTTGTTTAATATGGCACAACAGCAGCTGCACAGGAAACTGTCAAAACTAGATAGCATGCCTCCATTTGGCTAAACAAGCCTCTGCCCTACCTCCTGTCTCAAGGGTTGTCTCCAAGGAAGAAGAAAGATTTTCCTCAGATCTGAACCCTAGCTCATAATATGACATAAAAATGCCCACAATGAAAGGCTAGCCTGTTGGTTTTCCACTATGTTGACCTGGCAGCATTCCTGTGTATAAAAACCAGGAGGAGCAATACCTCGCTGCAGCTGCAGGCCTTTAAAAGGGGAAAAGTTATTGGTGCACAAATACAAAAAGTCTTCTCCTATAGGAAAAACATTAATCAACTGTCCTCTGAAACATTTTTGCATAGTGATGCAGTCTGCTATATTGATATTGGTGTTCTCAGTGTGAAGTAAGGTTTTGCTTTGGTGTTTTAGGAGAAAGGAGTTGCTTTTACACCATTTAAGAAAAGAATGCCTGATGTTTAATAGGCTGTTGTAATCAGGAGATACATAGTAATCTAATAGTAACATTAAAATCTAAATCTCACAAAGGCATCTTGTCAAAAGCAAGTAATTAAGGCCTGACAATAAAAGGTTATGTGGTCAAATTGCCTTCAGTGAAAGATGTAAAAATGTTCTCTGCTGACAGAACTTACACCAGAGAGTTATATGTGAGGTCTCTGGGTAAAAAATTTGAATAGTTTTCTCTTGTCATTCCTAGGCATATGGCAACATTGTGTCACATTCTTTCATACCTCTGCTTTGAGGATTCATCAGAGAAGAGGTAATTGAGAACCGGCAACAACTAACAAAAAGGAAATTTTGACAAATATCATATTGATTTCAAGAAGTGGGATTGTGCTGCTTAAAAAGTAGGAACAGCAGTATGTATACAGCAGAACCTGCAGTTTCAGCAGTGCAGCTGTGCCCAGAGAGGGAGTTAAATCTAGAACAGTGCAAGCATGAACTCTGTAGATGAGCACAGTGGAAAACAGCTTGCAATGTTTTCAGAGTGAATTTGTTCCTCCCAGCAGGGTGAACAAACAGCAGTAATTCCACAGGTAGGTTGGCTGTGAATTAAAAATCATTTATTGTACAGCAGCACAAAGAACTGAAAAGATTAATTATAGAAAACTTGTTCAGACAGAGCACTCTGTTTTTATTCTCTGTCCTTTTTGTTGAGTATTGGCTTCTCTTCAAAGGCACAGGGACAAACAAAAACTGATTTATTAAAAAACCTCTATAATTAATAATTATTCTCCTCCTGCTAGACATGTCTCAAGGCAAACTGTTAACAGAAGATAGTTTTTTTTCTCCTTGTCCCTTTCCATCCATGTTTCCAGGAGTAGAAGGTGGTTCTTTCTGAGGGGTGTCTGGCTGCAAGTAGTTGAACAGTTAAGTGCTTTGGTTTGCTGTCTGCTGTTCTAGGCAATTTAGGCAATGGTTTGCACTATTAGTGCGTGGTGGAGCATCATCTGCCTGTTTTGTTTAAGCTGTAGGAGTCATTGAGATGAGCTCTGGGACTGGCTCTTCTCAGATACTGGGTAGCAGGAGGCAAAGCTCCTCTTCAATTAAACACTCCTTTCCGGGTGGACCAGGACCCTGCACAGCTCAGCTATTGCTCTGGATATGGGAACTTTGAGCTGAATGTGTGATGAGGGGCTTGTGCCTCTCCACTTGCTGTTAGCATGAACCAAAGGAGTGCCTTTCTCCTGTGAGTATTTTGAATTGACTTAATGGAACAATCTTTATTTACTTTTCCTGTCAAGCAGGAACCAGTTACTAATGAAATAAGAAATTGTGATAAATATTAGAGATAGTGCTAAGAGGCTCATGAAACACTTTCTGTCTGCACTGAAATTGAAAAGTAGAAAGGAAGTTTGGTAGTGAAAATACTATTTTTTTTTGTTTCATTATGCTGGTCCAGTATATGAGTTACAAAGTTAGCTGTCTGAAATCAGGTACATACTCTGTATTCAAATCCATAGTTAAGGCTTTCCTCCAGATCTTGTTTGCATCTGTGATAAAATAGATGAAGTTTGTAAAATTGTGGCTTTTTTATAGTATTTATTATATTTATATATCCCAAAATTTTCTGTACTTCTGAAAAAAAGGTCTAAGTCAGTAAAGTCCTGATGACTACATTTGGCAGCAGTGCTGTGCCTTTTGAGAGCCTGAGTTTTGGGTAATAGCTTTTCAGCTTGGGGCATACATTCTATGAACCAGTAGCTTTCAGGAGTTGCTCAGTGCTCTAGTTTTGAAAAAAAAGTGATGGATGTGTCTTCCTGGTCCTGTTTGTGACACCCAGCCGTAAGCAGGGTTTGCTGTTAAACACGGGCTGTCTAGGTTTTTGAGTGATGGAGTGGTAAACTTAAAAAAATTTGTGTTGGCAGCAGCTGTGCTGGCATTTCAGATCCAGCTTCTTAATTCAGTGATGGTGATTTTTACTTACCAAAGGGCTTGTGATTGTTAGGGAGAGCAGCAACTGGCCCATACCAATGTGCAGTCAGAAAGATACATAGTGTGGTCATACCAGTTGCGCAGAACAGGAAACTTAGTGATGAATAGAGAAGGAACTGCTGGTGTTTAGTCTGAAATGGCTGCCGGGCTCAGCAGGATGAATGCACAGCTTATCCAGGTCTATCCAAGATAACGCAATACTTTATACTTAATGTATTTGGCCAACCAGCCAGGAAACACTGCATAAAATTTGTCACTGGTTCTTAAATATAAGCAGTGATGAAATCCCTCCACAGAGAACGGATATCACTCACTAATGGATTTTGCCGCCCCAAAGAGTAATGACATTTAGGTCATTCATGCCCATGGTGGTGTGTCATCATTAGAAAAACGCTGGAGGAAGGACTTTCTTTTGTGAAATGTCTGGCATTCACAGACATTAATTTTAGACAGTTGGATGATGATTTTTGCATTTTGTGTGAATTAACTGCTTACTAGCTAGGACCCACATTTTCATTGTTGGTGAGGAAGATTTCATGCATCTGGCCAAATTTCTTTGAACAAACAATTAAGGAACCCTAACATACTGCAGAGAACTCTAACTGCTAGTCTAAGTGAATGGAAGAAGATGAAAACAAGTCTTTAAACCTGTTTTTTTTAATGTCTTGGTTACAGAAAAGAAAAAAAAAAAAGACTGGTTTTAGTGCACAACTTTTAACCTACTTCTACAAGGTAACAGCACTTTTAGCAGCTGTTTTCATCAGCATACCAGGTTAAATAAAGGGCTCTGAAATGCAGGAAAAGTAAATCAGAAATATTTATGGAATCTGGAAAGCTATATTCATTTTCTGGATAAACTGACCGTATTTAAACAAAACTGTTTTTTATAATTTTCCTTTTAAGTAAATTTTTAAGGTAAACAGAAAGCAGATTTTGATACTGTGAGCTGTTCTTATGTTTAGCTCCTTCTTACATTCCTTGTAGGAGGGAGGTATTTGTGAAATTCATTGTTATTTTTTTTTAGTGGCCATAAGAAAGCACTGTAGCCACTAGCATATTAGACATTTTGATTAAATCTCGTTTCTTTGTCCAAAGACATGTATGCAGGGACACTAATGTGACTTTCAATTGCCTTAATGAAGCCCTTCACTGCTTAGATGGTCTTCATAGAGAAACCTATGAATACAAGAGACAATCACATGGGCAGAATAACTAGTCTGAGCTTTTCACTTCCAGCCTGAGGCACACCAGACTGTTTGGGGTGTTTAGTAAGATGGGGAGTTGATGCTTTTGCCCCTGCCATCAGTGCTAAAGTGCTTTTCTTCTGAAGGAGTTAGTTGACTGTTTGGAGGATCCCAGGGTTACATATGCACTGGCTATGCGTACTTGGATCTGTTTGTTTGAGGCTGACTCCGGAATCCCTCTGTTCTGCGATCAGCTCAGTGAACTGGCAGTATTATCGTTCTACTATGTCCTCATGTGGCCAAAAAAATAGAAGTGTAACTGTTTTTTTGTGGTTTTGGTTTTATTTGGGTTTCTTTTGTTTTGTTTTGGGACTGGGTTTTTTGTTGTTGTTTGTTTGTTTTTTTCCAGGCAGGAAAATCAATGTAGGCAAAATCCAGAGGAAAACAGGCAAGCACGTTTATGGTGAATGGCTAAACAAAGCTAAATGAGGGCTAGCTAAATACAAAATCAAAAGTGGATGCAAGTATTCCTACATTTTTGAGAAGTGCTAGCATAAGCAGTAGGTGGAGATGCTTGAATATTTTGCATGCTCCTTATTTGTAGCAATAATGTGTGAGAGGAAAGGACGCAGGAGGAGTACAGAGATTAAAAGAAGGAATTAAGCCATTATCATAAAAAGTAAGCCTTTCACAACATAAATAACAGGGTAACCTCAAATTTAGTTGAAAGACTGCATGACATATACTAGGGAACAATCAGTAAAGGAAGATTGGATGGATGAGATGACAGTTTTCTCCCAGTCCTGATAAATTATGAGTATTAGTGACCATAATAACAATTACTATATGTGCTGCATTTGGTGTTAGACTGATTGTTTGTAAAACTTCTTTCTGTTTTTATTTCTAGGGCTCTTCCTTATCTTAGGTTTGATACTTTACCCTGCAGGTTGGGGATGCCAGAAGGCGATAAGCTATTGTGGATTTTATGCTTCTGCTTACAAACTGGGAGACTGCTCCTTGGGCTGGGCTTTCTACACAGCTATCGGCGGCACTGTTCTGACATTCATCTGTGCAGTCTTCTCGGCACAAGCTGAAATAGCCACATCCAGTGACAAAGTGCAAGAAGAAATAGAAGAAGGAAAAAACCTTATCTGCCTCCTTTAACTCCAGTGGGGAGAAATACCAGCACCTGGATCTTTATCTGCTTTCCATTGACTGGGCAAGCAGATCCATTTACGTGTTTTTACCATTTGTGTGATTGAGCCCCATGCATTCTGACCCTGAACTACTGAAAGGGTCTTTCTCCTTTGCTGGGCAATGAGGATCAGAGAAAGGATCCCAAGAAAGCAGAATGTAAATACTTGGGGATATTTTTAGTTTCATTCTGTGATCAGGACACAGTGGAATATATTAATCTGACTGGGGATGTGAGTATTCACATGTATACAGCAGGAATGTTGTTAAAACTGAAAAATTCTGATTGATGGGATTGCCTAACTCACCTTGGTCACTTTGAAGAATTTGGGTTTAAAATAATAAAAGAGATCGGAAGAGCGTNNNNTCAGCAAAAGAGAAGCCTATTTTAATGAGGCTTTGTTTCCAAGGGCTCCCCTCACTGGTGTATATTTCTTCACCATCACCTGGTTTGGTACCATTTTCATGGAGGTGCTTTTTGGTACTGAACTTCTTAGAAGTACAGTGCCTTCTTGGATATTAACTTTATGTTGGAGAGAGCAAAGCTGATGTTTACACCAGTCTTAAGGCATTTAGAAAGTCAAGTCCTTGCCAGGTTTCTCTCTCTTGAAACTTAAGAGCACAAGGTGTGTGCAACTTATTACTTAGCAGGTAAATATTGTTTCCACTGACTAGACAGAGAAGCTGTTGTTAGACTGGCTCTCATTTGATTCAGATAAAACTGAAATATTTCTATGGTCTTTATTCTGAAATCCCAAGCAGACAACAGCTCCCCACAGCACTAGCATTATGTGGGCTGCTGCCTCTCCTACAACTGTGGATTCCACATTGTAATTCAACATTGTACCTTTTCTCTCGTCAGTGAAACGTTGTTTCCAGTCTACAGATAAGTCTGTCTCATGACCCAGACACACATGAGTCTTTAGGAAATTTAAACTTTTCAAGAAGCCTTTACAAAAAATTCTATGTGGCTGGGAAGAATTTTTTTCCTTCTTTTTTTTTTTTTTAATTTTTTTTTTGTGTGTGTAGTAGTAGACATTTTTCCAGCTAAATCAGCAGAAATTAAACAAACATTGCCACAAATGCCATTTTTTTCTCAGAGCCAGCTCGTTGTGTTATTTGTGGTGTTGCCTCACTTACTAGAACTACTTCTGATACCAAGTTTGTAAGGTATTTTAACAAACAAAGGAATGATGCAACTGTGCCATAGGAGCATTGGGGATAATTGATCTGAGTAGTTCTAATTAAATACTAGGTGAATTTTAGATTCCTTTTCTTATTTCTTGGTAGTTTAACATCATCTAGTGACAGTGTTGCTTCACTATTACACAGAGCAGAGATTCTTGGTTTTGTCTGGTCAGTCCCTTAAAATATGCCATTAATTACTAAAAAATCGTTGTTACTGTCCAGGTAGGTAGCTGCTTTCAAGGCACTGCTGATGTGCTTTACAAGACAAGAGCTGTTCAGCAGTCCTGACGGTGGGCGCGGGGCAGCCTGGAGGACTGGCAAACAGTCGCGGAGCTGGGGTCCCCTTGCAGCACCTGCTGCCCACCACAGTGACAGAGCAGCTCCAGCATGTGCCTCTGTGCCCACAGCACCTGCCACCTGCATGCTGGACAGATACACAGGTGACCTTTGAGATGCAGTGCGACAAGGTCAACTTCTGCCTGTATTGAAAAAGGGATTGTTTTAACCTAGCCTCTCCTTGCATTCACCTGCTCTTGCAACCCACATCCACCATCTTCTACTTTAAAACACAGAACTCACTGTTCTTTTAAATATTGAATTTAAATCCCCTCCAAAAGTTATGGTCTGGGACCAACTGCCTGCACAAATCAAGATTTTAATAAAGCAAAATTACCAGCACAATGTGGTGCTTGAGGGTGAAAATCAGAGCCCACACACCCTGTCCACACCTGTGTGTCTCGTTAGCTTTGCCCCAGACACATCCCCCACACCTGAAGGACATGCACTGGGCTTGTACCTGGGGTCCAGCAAGGCTTCCTCCAGGCATCCCTCCTGAGCCCCTTCTGGAGCATGCACTGAACCTGGACCACCAGCTCAGCTCTGCCCTGCCCTCAGGGGCCCTGCAGTTGGAAAAGAGGGGGTAGCAGTTGTATGAGTACCATATAAACCTAAAAGCTAAAAAGTAATTACTAAGCAGATGTATGGTTTTAGCTTCCTTAGGTGGGTAGCAATCCAAAGCCCAGGTCACCACTGCCAACAAGTCTTGGCACAGTATTAGGGTGAAAAATGCTGCACTGGCTGAAGCACTTGATTAGCCAGAATCAGGTCAGGTTAGTCCTTACAAAGGTTGAGAGAGCATACTCTGCTCTGGTTGAGAAGTAAACAATGAACAACCTTCCTTCATGTTACTAGCTGACCTCTGCTGTGATCCATATGATGCTTAAAAAAATTTCAATAGTACATTTTGTTTGGGTTTGGTTTTTTAAGTATTAAACAAATTTTCAGTGGCACATTTTGCTTTTGTTTGCATTCGTAACCAAGAAGAACCAGCTTTTCTGCTTGTTGCTGGTATATTATCAGCTTGCTCTGCAACAGCATAATTAACTAACTTGCAAGAATATCCATGTTCATGTAGTACAGATAGAAGACAGGCTGGGAAGAAATACAGAGGAGAAATAATCAGAATTTCTTTTCTCAGGGTTCTGTTTTTCTAG
>JAYDZK010000128.1:50736976-50747141 GCA_034509185.1 Euphonia xanthogaster | reverse complement strand
CAAGATTTGCTTTTGCTTAACGTTAGGCAGGAAAGCAGCAAAACTGGCTGGGTTTTGCCCTACCTGGGACCGAAGTAAGAAAACAAACGTGAAGGCCATTGGTGTGCAAAAGTCATTCTGTCAGTGTTCCTTTCTTAGAGGAATCCCAGAGTATTAGAGACGAACCTTCTCCCTTCTTCAAGGGAGCTGGAAGAATGACCTAGAAATTCTGCGTTACATATCGACTACAAAAATGCTGGTGGACGGCCCCACTGTGCTTCCCCATCGGTTCCCCTGGAAAACATCCTGTTTCTCCAAGTTTCAATGGGGTGAGAGGCCAGCTCAGTAGCCCAAAGGAGGCAAGACATCAAGTGACATTATTGGGCAGCAACAGGACAACTGAGAAAGGGGGCAGGATGAATGCCTCCACTTTGAGAGAAAGCTTTGGAGTCGGTTCTCCACCGAACGACTCGCAACCTCTAGCTCCTCTCAGAGCCGGAGGAGAGCCAGCGGCGGGACTGCCTCTGGTGCTCCAGGCCAGGAGATGGGCTCTGGGCCCTTTGGCAGAGCCAGGCTCCTGTGCACGTTCAGCGGGAGGCACCTTACAGAGAAGCCCAGAGAAGACCCAGAGCTGTCCCTGCACTGCTTCTGCCCGTCTCATCAGAGGACTGATGAGAAACAGTGGGAAGGTTCTCAGAGCAAACTTGCAGCAGCAGAAGCAAAAAGGGCAAAGGTGGCCCGCCCCTGTTCCTGTCCCCTGGGTGCCCTGGGGTTCTGCATGGAACGTTGCCCCGAGCAACTGTCGTTGTCTCCTGCTCCTGCGGCCGTTGGTGGAACACTGGTGGAGCAGCGGTGGAGCAGCAGCTGCAGGATCTGCTCCTGGGCTCTCCCTGACCAGCCACCTCCTGGACTCAGCGCCAGACCTGGCCTCTGGATCGACACCCTCGTCTCCTTGTCTGCCGCCAGGCATCCCCGCAGCACTTTGGGACTGTCAAAGGTAAGAAAGTCCCCCTCTGCCCTCCAAGCACTAACTGAACGGCCGGAGGCTCCAGCTGGCTCTCCCGCCAGCCACGACAGACAGGCTGCCTGCTCACTTTCCCCAGACGAGGCTCCGCATGAAAGCGGGCTCCAGCTCCTCTAGCAATAATGTTGCCTCCAGGGGAAAGACAGACCTTTCCATAGAGGACGTAGAGATCTGCAAGTCACGGTGCACTTGCAGATTCTCGACCACTGATGACCGGATTAAAAGTCCTTGGCGCCCATTTCACTCCTAAAACTGGGGTGTGGTGAGCCCAAAACAAATTGGTCATGACCGAGGAGTTCAGGGCTTCAGGGTCAACAAATCCTCTTACGCCCTGACCCTGCTCGCACCTCATCCAAAGCTTCAAAAGCCAGAATGATGGGACTTCTCCTCTGTGAGGGCTTCTCCTCCAATGCTGGCTTTCATCTTCAAAAATGATCTGGTTGCCGCAATTCCCACAGACTTACATACTTACACCACTTGCAGATGCATTCTATTTTAAGGTCTCTATAGATTTTGTTTTTCTTCCCACCGGCGCCGGATCTCTTTTCTGTAGAGGTATTGACCTAGATCTGCCTGTGTTTTTCAATGTCCCTAGGGCTGGTTCTGCCTCGTGGTCAGAGGCAGAGCCAGGAAATGCCATCTTGAGTGGTCCTTCTCAAGAACGCAGTCACAGCATCACAGAATTTTCTGGGCTGGAAGGGAGTCTCAAAGATGATCGAGCCCGGACCCTGGGCCTGCCCAGGACAGCCTGAAGAATCACGCCCTGGGCCCAAGGGCAGGGTCCAAACACTTCTGGAGCTCTGTCAGGCTTGCTGCTGTGACCCCTTCCCTGGGGAGGCTTTTCCAGTGCCCAACCAGCCTCCGGGTGAAGAGCCTTTTCCTTACAGCCAAGCAAAGCCTGCACTGGCAGATCTTCCGTGCCATTCTCTTGGGTCTTCTCCCTTCGCCCCAAGACTGCAGAGAGTGGTGCATGCCCTTCTGCTTCCCGTCTTCCCGAGGAAGCTGCAGACTGCTAGAGGGTCCTGCCTCCGAAATTCCAAGTGAAAAACGCAGCAATGACACCAAACTGAGGGGAGCTGGGACAGAGGAGCTTGTGGTTTGCAATGAGGAGGATGAGAAGGAAGGCTACCGACACATCTTGGCAGGAGGATTTTTAGCTGCAGCATTGTTTTGATCTCTTTCAGGTGGAAAGGAGGGGCACAATGAAAAGGAAAGCAAGAGCCAACAGTCAGCCGTGAGTTTTGGCACAGGGTTAAAGGACAGCAAACTTGAGGAAGGGCAGAGAGGAGAGCTGCTCTTTCAGAGTCAGGGTGGCATTGCTGCAAGGCTCTGGGTCCACGGGCGGTGTCTCTTGAGCACTTGCCTTTCTTACGTCCACTCCCTTCTTCCTTTAGACACATCAACGTTGGCAGTGACTTTCAGGCCGAGCTCCCAGAGCTGCAGAGCAGACCACCGAGTGAGGATGAAGAGCCTGCAAGCCTGGTCTGGAAGCCCTGGCAGGAAGAGGACTCTGACATGGAAAAACCTGACCGAGGTAGCTGTCAAGATTTTCTTCCACTGGGCTGTGGGAAAGGCAGCCTTTTGGCTAAAAAAGGCAGCTTTTTGCAGGCTCTGCTTCTCTCCTTGTCTCACCCATCTTGCCCAGGTGGAAGTGTTAGAGGCAAGGAGAATGCTCTGCTTTTGCAGCAGAGCAGGAAAAAGAGCAAGCGTCCTGCTCTCCAAACTGGCCAGGGGCATTTGCCACGGGAAGAGGGGAGATTGGCCCCCATCTCTCCTTACAAAAGCTGCTTTGAAGGGAGAGCCAGCAGAGCGTGGGCCCTGGGTTCAGCTGCCCCTGTCTTTGCTCTCCTTTTCGTGCTCTCCAAGCTGATGTCTTTAGCTCCTGTGCTTTCCTTCTGCCTTGCACGGCAACCTTTGCCCCTTCTCGGCTCAAGCCTGCCTTTCGGTGGGTTCCTGTTGTGCTTGCAGTAAGACAACTGTTGGACATGGCCAGCTCCCGTGGCATTCCCGGGGCAGCAGCTAACCTGGAGCTCGCCCTGCACTGCCTGCACCAGGCACGCGGCAGCGTTCCGGTAAGAAGCGGCTGTTGGGGCGCAGAGCAGAGTGGGCAGGCAATTCAGAAGGCCCGGCCACTGGGACAGCCTCTCCTGCCTGCTCTTTGAAGAAGGCACTTGAGAGGAAGCAGAGCACTTGCTGCCTGCTGTGTCTCCTCCAGCTGTGCCGGGGCTGAGCCCAGATGGCTCCAGCAGGGAGAATATCTCTCCTGGAGGCACCGGCGCAGGCTCCTGCAGCCTGCTGCCTTCTACAGCGCCTGCAGATCTGTGTTCTCTGAGACATTTGGAAGGGGAAATTCCCAGAAGCCTCAGTGGGCTGAGGCAATTCTGGGTGCAGGAGCAGCAAAGCCACCGAGTTGGAGAGCCAGATGCCACTCTTAGGGGACCAGGATCAAAGGGCTGGGCAGCAAAACCGAGGGACTGGCAGCAAATCACATTTTTTTTTGCCATGTGGGACCCAGTGGCCGGAATGCCTGAAGAGGCAAAGTAGCTGCAAGGCAGCATTTTTGGGTTTTGGCTTCTGCTTTGTTGTTGTGGGGCAGCTAAAGGCTTTTTCCCCTTGGATCTTGCAGGAGGCTCTGGAGATGTTGCTCTCGGGGGGGCCTCCAACACCTCAAGGCCATCCCTTGGCTGATTATCATTATGCAGGTAAGCAAAGCAGAGCTTCTTCCTTCCCTGACAGACGCTGCCCTCCCCTTAATTGCCGTGGCAAGCATTTCCGCTGAAACAAATTGTGCTGGACACCCGCACCAGGTCTCGTCTTCTCCGGGGCCGGGGAAAGCACCAGCATCTACTCCTTCAGCTTTGCTTCTTTTCCATGCCTTTCCCCTGGGGAACGCCTGCCCTCGTCTTCCTTACCTTCTGAGGGAGCAGAGGTGGACACGGGTGAACGATGGCTGGCGCCGATTGTGTTTCGGCAGCCGGTGGCATCTACTTCAAGTGGATAGAGGCATCAATTTACCTGCTGCTTTTTATGGCCAGGCTCTGATAGATGGACACCTGAGGAGAAGGACTCCTTCCAAAAGGCTTTCCGCACCTACGGCAAGGATTTTCATCTCATCCAGAAGCAGGTAAAGCCATGGGACATTCTTTACCCTAGCAGATCGTCAGAAGGAAAGCTTGGTTATTTCTGCTACCAAATACTGCACTTCAGTCTCTCTCTTCTCAAGTACCGAAAACGGTCAAGTAGTAACACATTGGAACACCAAAGGCCTGCGGGAAAATGATGGTCCTGCCTCTCCAGCCCTGTTCTCCAGGCTGTCTTGCAAGAAGAAGCTTTATGCTGTCAGGCTTGTCGCACACCTCTGCTGCTGCTTCCACAACACATTGCGCTGGCATAACTGGAGTGAACCGGGGGAAGAAGAACAGTGCTAGCTGGATTTCTTGTGGATCTCTGCATTACCTGTGGTCCCACGCAGCATAATACACGGTTTACTCCGTTGCACGATGCCTCTCTCACTCCCTATTGATTTCATTTCACACCCTACTCCATTTACTCCGTGATTTTACTTCCTGGTTGACTCCATATTCTCCTTTTTCTCCAATGCACCCTACAGCAGGGCCGTTTTAGATTCCTTCTTTTTCTCTTCACAACAGATGCAGACTAAGACCGTGGCACAGTGTGTGGAGTACTACTACTCCTGGAAAAAAGAGCAAAAACTTGCCAGCACTCTTGCTCAGGTGAGTGGGAAGAGAATCCAGACATGCCAGCAGGGTCAAGAAAGCGGCAGGAGGGGACAAAACCTGCTGGCGAGGATTTTCCTCCAAGTGCTGGCTTGGCGGCCCGCCGCAGCCCACTGCCAAAGCCAGCCGTGTTCTCGGCTCTTCAGGGCTTGGAAGGATTTGCCTCGGCCGATAGCTTTCTCTGCTGGACGCTCTGATTTCCAGCTTTCTGAGAGGAAGGAAAGATTGATAAGGATTCTTTGATTTCTAGACTGTGGGCGAACCAAAGAGGAGCAAAAGCCCCCCCAGAAAGGAGAATGGGGAGACAGGGAAGAGAAGCCGCAAGAGGGCTCGCAGCGCGGAGTGTCCCTGCTGCCAACCGCGCCAGCCGCCCCCTTCGGCGGGAGGCCCCTTTCCGTGCGGGCAGTGCAAACGGTGCGCAAGTTCCTCCTCCCTCTGCTCCAAGCTGCGCCTTTGGACTGAAACAGGCTGACCGCTTTCAAAGGCACCACAGGGGAAGCTGAGGGCGCCCAGAGGATCGCCCCTCGCAGCCCTGGTCAAGGTTACAACCCACTTTCAAGCCAAACGGCTCCCTTCAAACCCAGCATTCCCAATGAAACCTTGCCGTGCCCCAACAAGATGCAGTTCATACAAGTGGGAATCGATTACATCAAAGCTTGGTTTGCTGGTGCTGACCAAATTCCAAATAGGATGAAGCAAAAGGAGGAAGACGTTCCAAGCAATTGGAACCGGAAAGATCAGACTCATGGTGCCGATCAATTTACCAGGCTATGTCACAGCCTGAAAAGACAGAAATTCATACCAAAACGGGGATCTCCGCGCTTGCTTTAATGGTGCGTATTAAATTGACAATGGACGGTTTGTTTCCTATCTTCCAGGGTGTTTGAAACCAAGCAGGAAAGGAACAAACACAGGAGAAGACATCGGCCACGGAAAGAAGCAGAGCCTCTCCCCAAGAAGAAAAGGCCAACTTAGACAACGCTGCAGCTGTCCAGGGCTAGCAAGAGTTAGGCCTCAAGAGGACTAGCTAGAAATAGGATTGGGTTTTAAGTCTTTAGGCTTGTTTATTCTTCTACTTAGTTTACATGGTAGGAAGCTCTCCATTTCTTAGTTAAGATTCAGTAGTATTGTTGAAGATGTATTAGTAGTATTAGATTTATCAGTAACTGTAAGAGGTTTTGCGTTCGCTCTGCTCCGTCTTTTGTCATTTTGCCTTTGTTGAGACACAATCTGTCTTTATCATTAAAACCAAGTTTGTTCCATTTTGTCTTTTTGTCCGCATGAAATCACTCCAGCAACACTCGTTACGACTGCTTGGTGTTGCAGAGGTGGCACCTGCCCGGAGAGAAGAATCTGGGCACAGGAGTCCTCCCACAGGCCCTGCCCCTTGCTCAGCTGGCAGGACTTACAAAGGGGTGTCTCCATTACTGCCAATGAAATAACGGTGGGGCTTCATCCTTTGATGCCTAAAAACCTCGGCTGGGAGTGGAAAGGGAGGCTTTGCTGAATTCAAAGAATTGGATCTACATGAGTGCTCCTGTCTCACTACACTTTCTGGGGTAAAAGCAGAGGGTTCGGTCCCTTTCTTGTTGCCCAGCAACATGGCTTTGTTTCACTGCGGGGCACAGATGGACTTGGCCGCCTTCGAGGACGTCTCGAACCTCTCCGATTCCATAAAATTCATATCCACATGCACCACTGAGACATCAGTAGTTCAGTTTCAGTTTCAATTTCAAGGACCACTCTCCCGCTGCGGGCCTCCACCAATCTCCTCAGCTAAAGCGGAGCGGGTGTGGTGATTATCCTCTCACTTCTCACAGCTTTGGTATTTGCACCAAAGAAGAATCCAGGTCCCTCTTTTCTTGAGCCCAGCAAATGGCACTGCCTAGCAAGGCTCTGGTGGCGGGGGCTGGGGAGGATGGAGACGGGGCGAGGGAGGGGGGAATTGCCAGGCTGCTTCTGGGAAGCCGAGGGAAGCTCGCCCTTGTCTGATGGAGCCAGTGCAGGTGGCATTTGGAGCCTACAAAGTAGCCGCATTGCAGCGGGCCTTGTTACAGTTGCCCCCTCAGTTTGCTGGCCTGTGTGGACCCTGCAGGCTGGGAAGGCAGCAAGATTTGCTTTTGCTTAACGTTAGGCAGGAAAGCAGCAAAACTGGCTGGGTTTTGCCCTACCTGGGACCGAAGTATGAAAAGAAACGTGAAGGCCATTGGTGTGCGAAAGTCATTCTGTCAGTGTTCCTTTCTTAGAGGAATCCCAGAGTATTAGATAGAAATACCTAGCTTCTTCAAGGGAGCTGGAAGAATGACCTAGAAATTCTGCATTAACTCTTTAAACCTATAATTGCTTGAAAGCATTTTCCATTCCTACAGACTTCTCAGTGTTTTCAGTATTTTGAGTGCTCTAGTTATTAGGTTTTCATATATGTTTTCGTAATAATATTGATATTACTGTGATCTATCTTTTCTTGCCCTAAACCTCAATCATTTTCAAATTATAGTCCAGGAAGAGTTTTAATAAGTATTTTAGTTTTTGTGTGTTTGAGGTCGGCATTTTATTAGATTTTAAAGCTGTTCTCTTGCAGCCATGATTGTCTTAATATTTAAAGCTGATAGTCTCATTTGCCTATCTTTATGTAACAGTTCATGTTAATTTTTTTCCTAATATATGTTAATTTCTGTTACTCTATATATCTTCCTGCTTTCATATTCCTTCTTCAACTAAATAACTTTTCCAAGTTAAAAGATAGTCTTTATGAGTTATGTACATAGAATAACAAAAATACCAATCAAATTGCTGCACACATCAAGTGACAAATGAAGAAATGAAAGATATAGCATATGGTAATTATAATAAATGGCTTAACTGAAAATTTGCAAAATTAGTACCTCATCACTCATTTTGACCTATCTGTCTTATTTAGATGGAGATGTCTCACCACATTGCTGTAATTTAGCTTTAATAACATCACTGTTAAGTAGATGCCTGTTGAACAGACAAGCATTACTTAAATAATGACACTTCAGCAGTGAATTAAGTTTCTCCTCTGCAATTAAGTAGCTGTCCATCACATTTATCAACTCACTAAATCATCTTTCTGTATCTTCATTACTATGAATTAGCTATGTACAGTGGTAGGCCATGCAATAACTCCTTTTCAGTACTAGGTTTGAGTTCTTTACATACTGATGGTACTGGGGACAAGAGAGAGGATAGTAGCAACTACTCAAAAATCTGAGGATGGGTGACTTCTAAAGTTATGAAAAACAAAGGCATGTACTTAACTTCTACAATAAAAAATGCTAGGTTATTATAATTGTGTCTTTTGTCTACAGCTGCTTTACTCACATTGCATGCACACCTACAAGATTCATATTCTGTACCAGATTAACCAGATTCGGATTAATTTTATTTTGCAGTGTTCATTTTGGGATAGAGACCAGGGAGAATAGGACAAAAAGTATATGATGCTTTCTTCAAATTCTCCCATGTTACTTACAGTAAATGTTTTCTAAAACCTGAAATTCACAGAATCACAGTTGTAAAGGGTAAGGCAAAATTTTCAGTTTTTGATTTCTCATGTACCATGGACCACAAAGCTTCATATGGTTATTCCACTTTTAAGCCAAACACATGGAGTTTAAACCAAAAAGTGGAGAAGAAAGTAACCATTTAGCTTTCATCTGAATACACTTTTAAATTTGTTTTTAGTTCCAGTGATTAGCCACTTCAATTTTGATGAAGAAATGGCTTTTTTTTGTATTTTATGGCTTTAATTTAAATTCATTGCTATTGTGCTTACCTTGGGTAACTCCATTCTTTTTTACCATTTATTTTGTCCTGATGACATACAAGCACATCCTAATAAATTAATCTTTCATCTTTCTTTTGGTTGCTCACTCAAACTGAACCGATAAAATTCTAAGTTTCTCTAAGGTTTTTATCTTTTCTTTAGAGTTGTTGAAAAGTTTTGCTTAGTCTCTTTTGTACCCTTCTTTGTTCACTGAAACACATGGATTAGTTAAATGGATGGGGCCACTGGTGGTCACCTAGCCCAGCCTCTCTCCTCAAGCATGGCCTGCTCCACCAGTGGTACTCAGGATGCTGACTGCTTTTGAATATCTCTGGAGAAGGACACTCCACACCCACTCTGGTCAAACTGTTCCAGTGCACAGTCACCTGCACAGTAAATAAGTTCTTCATCATGTTCAGGTGGAACTTCCTGAGCATAAGTTTCCGTCCTATTGCCTCTTGTCCTATTGCTCAGCACTACCAAGATGAGCGTGGTGCATCTCCCTGGCACTTTCCCTTCAGGTACTCATAGACATTGATGAGGTCCCTTCTCAGTTCTATCTCCTCGAGGCTGAACAGGCCCAGCTCTCTCTGTCTTTCCTTATAAAAGAGACGCTCCCTCAACCTGCTGGCAGTGCTAAGCTGTTGCTAATGCCTACTTTAATTAATTTTAAAAAGCAAAATCACATTTTTTGTATTCATAGCAGAACTGAACATTTTAGTCCTGTAGCTACTAATACTTCTTTTAACTACTTTCATGAAATGCAGCCTAGTAATCCACAGAAATTTCATTCTAGTTGTGTAGCAAATTATTTGACTTCTCTGTTTTATGTTTTCCCTTTATCCTGGGATTAGAATACCTTCCAGTATATTCCCCTGTCTTTCTTGTTCTTGTTTCTAAGGGCTCTGAAGTGTACCATGACAGCATATTCGAACAATTCTTCAGACAGATGGTCAGTTATAGCAAAGGGAATCTGCAAATATGCCTTAATTTTAAAAATAGTATCTCTCTTCAATTTTCATGTCCTTTTGCTAGTGCTAAAGCCTGTTTCATAATCAATAAAACCAAACTCACAGCTCTCTCAGTAATAGATTTTTATTAATTTTTTTTTTAAATATTTTGGTTTTTTTAATAGTTGTTTGTGTTGCTGCAAAATCGCTTCCAAAAGCATTAACATCATTATTTGACATACATTTCTGTGTGCACTAAGCAATTTCTGGATTTCAAATTAGGTAGTTCATTCCTAAAAGTTTAGCCAGGCCCAGCAAAGAATATCTGTCTGTTAGTTCCTTGCAATTCAAATACAAATATTAAAATAATGTTCAAATAGTCTAATAAATGAATAAAGTAGTATTTTTTTTCCCTGAAATACATAGTGGCTACAGTTTTTCAAGATTTGCAATAGGGAGATACTAAGTTAAGGTGGTAGAAGTAGTGATATTTTCCTCATTGAGAGATATTTTTCCAAAGCTAGCTTTTGTTCATAAAGAGATTAGTTATATGCATTTATATGAAGTAAATTACTACAGGATCTCTGGTAATTTTTAAGATAAACAAAAACAAGAATCAAAGAAAAAAACTTAATAGGCAATCTGTGCAATAGAAATATTAACCATTAAGTATGTTCTATTTCTC
>JAYDZK010000128.1:50666991-50679287 GCA_034509185.1 Euphonia xanthogaster | reverse complement strand
AAAGACTTGGGGATGTTGTTAGTGTTAAGTTTTACCATTTAATTGGAAACTCATTCATGTTTAAAAATGTACATTTTAGTGCAGACTACTGTCATTTATAAGTAGCACATTAACAATTTTTTTAAGATTCCTTTTTTTCAGCATTGGAATAGGGAATTACACTAACTATCACTCTATCACTGAGTTCTTTTTAACTGTCTTTTAATATCCTTTGCCTGGGGAAAAAATGGAAATGCAGCGCCATTCTGTGTTAAAATATGTTTAATTTATTGTGTGAAAATAATTATATGGAGATATATTTGGACAAACAGTTCAGTCTGATTTAGTTTATGATTATATTAAATTCTTAAAAAACAGGGATTATAATGAATATAGCAAAAATGTCTGAAGTAGAATCATATGTATAGGCTACTAGTTAGATTCTGAAACACCCTTTTTCCTTTCTTATGAAAAGTAAATTGGTTGTAAGAACATATCTTCCCATAATATTGCTTAAAATAAGGAAAGTATTTTTAGATAATAGACATTTAAGTTATATGTTTTCCTGATGTCCTTGAGGCAGTGTTTATTACATGTTGATTATTGGAAGAAGGCAACTTGCGTTCTTCTCTGTGACATTTAGAGAGAATCAAAATTGATAATCTGCTTTACCTTAAACTACAGTCCCACAATAATTTTGAGCCAGTTTTAGTCTGTAATTGGACAAAAGGAAAGTTGAAGAGGAGGATGACCTCCTATCTTTGACTGAGAGGTTGGAGTTCTTGATGGGATTTGGTTTCTTTAAATCTTTTTTCACTGAAACTGGATGGATGACAGTTGCTGCTGTGGCTTCTGCTCTAGGAATGTGAAAGATTTGTATGAAAATACTACCTGTGCCAACCTTGGATTAGTCATCAGTAGTATAGTATTAATAACACTTTGTTTTTACTTTCAAGATCTTCACTGTAAAATTTAGTTTGTCTACCTACTCAGCAATTTAATTAGCAGATTTTTTTGTACTGCTAGTTGAAATGCATGCCTTTGTCAATACGTTCTTAAATGAACTCATCATACAACAGGCCATCTTGTGCAGTAGAAGAGATTTTTAATTTAGTTTATTTGCATCATTATGGATCAGTATTTAGGCTGTTTATATGTAAATGTATGATTTGAGGAACAATTAAGTGTTGACAAAGTAGATTGCAGTCATATCAATTGCAGTGCATTTTCCATAATTTTTCTAACTGACATCTTTGATGATAAATAGTGGATGCCAAGTCAAAGCCGATTATACAGAGCACTAGGAATTCATGGTGCTGTCAGGGAGAAGACCGATTGACTTTAAATTTACATATTAATGAGAAGATTTGTTAAGAGGGTGCTTGACTATAGAAAATAACAGCATATTTATAGGGCACGACACTTTATAAATAAAGCTGATGCAGGAAAATGGAAATTAAGCCTATCAGATTAATAAATTCAAGGCTGCTAAAATGCATATTTGCATTTTTATTCAGTAAAATTTTCCCTTACTTTTTGAGGAGCATATGTTGCTTTTGTTTCAGTTAAGCTAATTCCTAACAAGTAATGGGGTAATGTTTGGAACTGATTTCTTGAGCATTTAGAAATCTAAAAAAAAAAATTGAATCCTTACCAGTTATGGAGAAAGATCTTTTTTTAAGTAATATGCTTAAAATTGTTGCAATTACCCATTAACCAAGAATACTTAGATTTTTATTCTTACTTCTAGCTTTTTCTAAGAGTATAATTTTTAATTCTAATTGTGAATGAAGTAAGGAAGAATGTCCTTGGTTTGTCCTATTTGTCTTAAAATACTTGGAGGTGCTTTTTGGGTAGTTACATGCAAATAGCAGTTTCAGAATAGCCTTTTTTCTATATGAACTGTATGTAGTGTGCTTTAGCATGTGTTAGCTGAAATGAGACAAGATGCTCATATTCTGGAGTAAAAATACCTGCTTGGGACTAAAACCAGCTAAGAACAATTCCCGGTTTTCTGGGAAGTAAAATACTTGATAGCAGATAAAACTGCAATGCATTTCAGCTTAAATGTTTTGTCCTATCCTTGTTGCAAAAGTTGTTGGGACTGCCAAGCTGTTTGTAAATACCTCCTGAACCACAACAGCTTGCAGTCTAATAAATAAAGATGGGTAAAATAATGGTTTTTTGGTAGTTTCCCTGAATACATTGAGTTGCAGTCTAGCAGTTCAGGAACTGTTTTTCAAGCTGTTCAGCCATCCCCTGTTTCTGCAAGGAGATGAGGATTGCAGGAGGTAGGAACTACTTCAGCTCTCCTGGTACACAGAGTTACCACCAAACTCATGTGGCATTTGGGAGGGCAACTCCTGAAAAGAAGTGACTTGATCAGAAGTTTCAACAGTCTTTCTATAGTGCAAGATGGAGCTAGGAGCTGCAGTCTAGCAAAACAAGTGTGCCTCTCAGGGCCATTCAGCTTCATTTCAGAGAATTGAGGATTACATAAATAAACTTTCTTGGTGTTAAGTAAGGACTGGAAATTATGGTGAATTCAGATTGATCATGGGCTTCAGTCATTATGAAGTTCCTGATAAGTACTTACAGGAATCATGTCTCAGGCTTACATTTTAGGATTATTTATTGAAGTATTGCTCAGTTTCAAGTGCTCAGAATTTGGCATAATTGTTGGGCTGGGAGGGATGGAAGGGGAAATTAAGCATGAAGAAAACAATCTGAAAGAATAAGGACTTCTATGAGAAAATCATGAAGTGTTCGAATGTCTATGTATCTAAAGGCATGAATCATGGAAAGTAGCCCAGCTCTCAGTAATTACAGGAAGAAACAGATTGAAAATACTTATTTTGCTTGATTGTTCTGACAAAATATTGAGGTCCCTTCTGACCTCAGCTGTTCTGTGATCTCTTTGTCTCTTGTTAAATGTTTTATGTTTCCTGCTTTTGCAGTACTTTCTCATATCTTTTAATTATGAGTTCTTAGTGTATGCCGTAAAGGTCATGGTTTTGTGTCATGGAATTCAGTGCGTAATGGCTGCTTCAGACAGCTAAGCAGTATCTAAAATTGCTTTAGATATTTTATTTTTTTGTTATTCTCTGTGTTGGGGTTTGCATTGAGGGAACTGTAATTGTGAATGATAAAGCTTCAAGCACAGCACACAGAAAATAGTGTCTCTCCTTTACTTTTGTAGAATTTATTAACAGTAATGAGCATCCTGAATCAGTTCTGCTGGTTTACTGCAGAGCTTAATAAAACTTCTAAAATCTTTGCTTAGAAGCTGACAACAGAAGTGAGGGGTGTATTCAGGGTAATCGCCTCCAGTTTACTAAGTTACCTAGATAAAGCAGTAAAAATGAAACAGTTAAAATACTTTAAAAGTATTTTGTATGTATATAATAATTTAATAATTAATCAGCCTGAATATGCTTTTTCCTTCTTTTGTTTTCCAGCTCAGTAGGGGATCTACAAGTTTTATTATGCTCTTCTGCAGTAAGGAGGCATAAATGCATATTAAAGAAATACTCAGAATAGCATTCAATCTTTAAGGATAAAATTAACCATGATATGGTATATATTACTTATTTAACATGTCATCTCAGTGAAGTTTCTTTGTAGATATACCAGGTGATACTCTTGTTGGGTTTTAAATTTTATTTTATTTTTTCCCCTACCCTAAAAGACTGTGAGACCAGAGAATTCTCTTGACGCTAAACTGGCTGCTAAGAGCAAAACATTAAATTAGGAAAACTACTTACAGTGAAATTGTCTTATGCTGCTTATTTCTTCCTTTTGTAATATATCCGTCAGAATCTTCAGTGTGAATTGGAGCAGTCTGGATTCAGTTACTGTTGCCCTTTTTATCAGAGTGCAGTACTCTCTGACCAGGTTCTTCTAGATATGCACCATGTAGGGTTATTGTTTAATATTAGATTCACTTATTTGAAGATATTTAGTGAAGTGTTTGGGGCATAAAATGAACTAGCTAGCTATTTTACTGTCACATCAGTTTTATTTTTTTCTGTTGTGTGTCCTACTTAGTAAGATACACAATAAGTAAGAGGAGAATAACTTAGTGCATAGATTTTTAACAAAAAAAACTACCTCAAGCTGATTGTGGAAAGTTTGGATAAAAAAGCTTTTCCAGAAGAAAAGCTGACAAGAGGGTTAAATTTTGGGCACATTAATTTCCTGATTTGTTTTGCTTTGTGTCTGCTCAGCACTTACTGTTGGTGTAACAGAAGTACAATCTGCAGATAAAAATGCCATTTGTCTCTGCAGCAGAATGTATTACTGTGGTTTCTGTTAGTCCCATGACAGAGTTGCAGGAACAGCAGCAGTGAGTAGAATCTCTCTAGGCAGGTTCTCTAGGACATGTGTATCAACTCAAACTAAGAAAGGAACTCTTTGTTTTCCTACAAATTTGACCAGCAATGTTTCCATGCAGTACCATGTAGTCTCATCTTCTTGATTCAGGCTGAGTTTCTTTTTGTTATGTATATATATAGGATAAGAGGCATTCTAGCCATCTGTTGCAAATAAGTTGTTAAAATTGTTTTTATCTCTGTCTAGGTAATTTTCTCTGACTTAGGGAGACAAAAATTAATTAGAAAGAAACAAATATTTTTATAGAAATCTAAGTATTACCTGTGTAAATGCTAATAATTTTAAATTTAAATATTAGATGTGGCAGATCCCCATCATCTAATGAGCCGCTAAAGTTTCTAGTTTTAATTCTGGCCCTTTGAATGCTACTTGGTCATAGAAGATTATGTAAACTGTATGAAATGAATGCTGTGTTAGATTACTTTGACGCCTTCTTAGATGTCAGAGTACTCATGAATTTTGTTCTGGGCACCTGTCAGTAGAATATTACCTCTCTGTCTAGTAACTTTTGTTAATTGTTAATTCCTATTCATAATTGTACCAGGATTTTCTCTGAATTATTAGAAGAATTTTAAAATAAACTTGTTTAGCTATTTGCAAAAATAAACCTTTATCTGCTGTTTGAGGAACATGTGTGTGAGGTCAGACCTCTGTTCTGAGGAAGCTTTAGGCTCCTGAGTCTGAGCCTGTACACTTCTTCTGTTTGTAATATCAGGTAGAATTCTTAACTGGTTGTGGCAGCTCTCTAAAGGACCATAGGATATAGTAAATGTGAAAAAAATTCAAATTATTTGGATCATTCTTCTCTTTGATAGTATACGCCCAAGTTTGTTGCACTTTATGGTTGGGAAAGTGCCAGTACCATGTACCAAGAAGAGTGGGGGCAACTGAGGCTTGAATTATAATAACATATCTGTTTATCAAAAGAACAAATACGCCACCAGTTGTTAGTGTGAGAATACCACTCAGGTAAATCAGCAGATGTTTTAAGATGCTTGCAGCTTCTTTGCTTATTTAGGCATTGCATACTTACTTACAGTGGAGGGTAAACAAATTCTGTAATGCAGGATTTAATGGCAATTGATGATGTTTAGATGAGTATGTCAGACTCTTTGGTAAGGGTAGCAAACTGCCACCTTTCAAGCTGCCAATCTAAGTACAAGTGCAGTTGTCATTCTTCAACAATTTAGGATAATTTTATGTTTTAAAAATTTGAGTCTCTTAATTAACATATTGAGCTATGGCTGTAGTCCTGATATCATTTAAATGCTGGATAAACATTTTAGTAGCTGTAAACAATCCTAAAGCTACATGAAAATGAAAATAAGTGTATGAGTATGTTTCCATATATGGGAAATGTTCTCACTGAATTTACCTTTTAAAATCATGTAATTTTTTTTCTGAGAGGAAAAGCAGTTGAGTTGCTTTAAGATGTATACATGGTTTGATGTAAATGGGGTGTGTACACAGAACAGTAGAAAAGGAGGAATGCTGTGGTGGCTAACAGCTGGCCTGGAGGACTCACAGTCATAGATAACCCTAATTATTACTGGACCAGTCTCAGCCATTAGGGACACAGACAGCTATTGGCCAGTTAGGTAGGTAGCGACCAAATTCAGCCAGTCAGGACCAGCCACTTGGGCTTTCAAGGACTATGGAAAGGGAACTGTGCTCTGTAAAATCTGCTGTTGCCGCACGAACCTCGAGTGTCGTGTCGTATGTCCGTCTTGACTGCAAGAGCACTGGTAGCAATTGCAGTTCTTACAGGAACTGCACCATGAGTGATGTGCAGTTCTGAAGGTCTGGGATCATTCCTGTCCCTGCATACCCTGCCTATAAGTCATGAGAGGTGGTGACTACTAATTCTAGTGCATGTAGTACCCTTCTCCTGGTTGCAGTCCCAAACTAACTAACAATTATCTGGTTTTCTTCATGGTTCCCTTACTTTGCAATCCTGTAGAAGAATATTTTTGCTTGGCAGTTGGTTCACATTCGCTTGCTATCTTGATGTCTTGTGCTGCCTTTTCAGATACTTAAATTGATACTAAATTTTAACCCGAAAAACGGGTCAAACATTTAACTAAACACCTGAATACAAATTCCAGTGTAATTTTTGTATTTGAGAGTAAAAATAGGTGAACTTTTAGCTAGGAGCAAATGGTATCCTTTTTCTTCCCTTCACCTTTCCTCCTTCTTAATTTTATTCTGCAATCTTTAATTTATCCCTTCCCGTTCTTTCTTGTACTTTCTCTTTTCTTATGCTCTAAATATTTTTTCTGTTCTTTGCTTCTCATCTGTTAGTCTTTTCATTCTCATTGTGCCTTTTCCCCAAACTATTGAAACGAAGGCTTTTTTCTTGGTAAGACTAAGGTGTTTTATGTCTCACTTCTGTTTTGAGTATGGAACTGTTTTGAATAAATGACAGTGAACTAAAAATCATAATGGATTGTTTTAGTTCTATCTGCAAGGGTCTCAAGACTTTTACAACACTGATTGCACATTTGAGGTTGCTGAGGAAAAATGTTGATTACTGCAGCATATTTAAGTCTTAGCCCCCATTTTTAGACACCAGTCCTAGACTTAATTGCTGCTTCTTAGAGAAATGAGAATGAGCACTCCTTCAGTTTGCTATGAAATTACTTAGCAGAGATGTTACTGGCGTTGTGATATACTGGCAAAAAATTACTGGAAGTAGGGTCCTCAGACCCCTACTTCCATGCATGTGATGCTCTTGTCTGAGAAGTGTACTATAAAATTCTCATGAATATGGATTTTCTTAAGGATGTTTATGGTTGGGGTTTTTTTAGTTTTCATTAAGCTTTTATTTCATTACCTTTTCAAGTTTATATTTAGTTATGTTATTAGCTAGGTGAATTCTTAAAAGCCTCTGCAAGGCTGAGTTGAAGGATTTGAAGAGTTTTTCAGGTGATAAATGTGTTTACCTATTCATATTGTTTTGGAAAATTGTGGGGCTTTCTTTAGAATGAAATAAACATGTACATCTGAACTGGGGTTATACGGGGTATTGTATAGATGATAATATTATTAGTAAACTACAAATAAAACCTGATCGATGTATTATTGATCATGTAACTTTTATATATGGTGAAGGAAGCTAAGAATTATGTACATGAAAATACTTTAATGTTAAATTTCACCTGCCTTTGTCGGATTCTCAAGACTGAGTAGGTGTCTTAGTTCCTTTGTGTAGCTTAAGTATCAAAGCTCACTAGTTCTAAATTTTTTTTTATAGAGAGAACTTTTTTTATAGAGAGAAGTTTTTTATAGAGAGAACTTTTTTGAATCGCAAATGAAATTTTCTCAAAGTAGTAGAATTTTATTGTGTGTTCCTTAGCTGCAATAAAATTTAGCTTTTCTTAAGAAATAAAAAAATGTTTTGCTGGGTATGAAACAGGGAACTCCGGAGGTTAATACCACAAGGTAAGCTGACTTGAAATACAAGTCCTTTTACTGAAAAATGCCTCGAAGTTTCCCTGGGAATTTCCATTAATACTTCAATTTTTATTAACTGAAAGCATGTTTATCTCTATGTATAACTCAACTCTTAAAATCCACAAATGTGTGGAATTCACAAAAGTGTGCAAATCTCTTATCAAAACTTCAAAACTAAAGTTTCCATTGTAATTTACTTGAATTATATAGTATCTTCTATGCAATTATGTTGACATATTGCATTTTCAGTACAATTCTGTTACAGTCATTTGAATAGAGTCGTAATCTGAAAAGTGGTCTTTGAAAGAGGGTGCTGTTTTAAGTTCAAGTCTTTTTCAGTGGCTTCAGATCTGCATGATTCTACAAGTCCAACCAAACCCTTAGGTTTTACTTCTGACCTTTTTATCCAAATGGTAATGAATAGACTATGGATATAATTGAAGTAAAAATTATAATGTATAAGGAAATCAGAGTAATATAACTGTGATCTTGCAGTCTATATTGATTCTTCATTTCATTGTTCACCTAAGTGAAAATGCTTTTAGACTTGCATAGGAGCTATAGGTCTAGTCTTTGGAAGACTGACAGAATGCAATATTAGGTAATGATAATTTTGTATTGATATTTTGTATATATAATATAGGCTGGGTGTTATATTATTTTTATTGTGCACTTCTTAATCATTGCATTCTGGACCTCCTATGACTGCCTGTTTGTTCAGGAAGCCTTCTTACGAATTCTTCCTTGATAAAAGACATGTCATAGGCCAGACCACTAGTTCATTACCTGAATATTTTTATATTCTGTGAGGTAGAAGGGATAAATTAAGTTTCTAAAATTCTTATTCACTTTTAAGTACCTTTGTTGCTGAAAGCTGTAAATGCATTGTGTCCAAGACCACACAGAACACACTCTTCTGGTCTAGTGAAAGCAAAGACACCAGCTTTCTGTCCATTCAAGAATAGGCGCGGTTTGTAATCATTTCTGTTTGTAACATGCATCCTGGTTCTGTGACCCAGCATGTTTCTTATTTGTCTTGTAATCCCCAGCCTGTTCCTTTCCAATGGTTCTTAACACATGAGCATCAGGAGTTTGGTAGGTGTTGAAAGTTGTTTTCTTTCAATGTAACAAGAGAATGTTTCAGTAATTATTTTTAAACAGGAAAATATTTTGAGTATTACTGGATAGTTTTGTCTTATGGAAAGATAAGTATCTGAACATTTTAACCTTTAGGCAGACTAGGATATGATAATTCTGTAATATGTCTGGGTGTCCAGTGTTGTTGAAAATGCTACAAGATGCCTTTTCTAGTCTTCAGTTTTTATGGATTTCCTGTAGGCTCCATACCTTCAGAGTTTTCCCAGATCCATGCAGATTTTTTTCATGTTCAAGGGAGCATAAAATGGCAATAGAGGCTTACACTTTGGATTTGAAATACTTCCTTCCTTCTACAGGGACATCAGAGTCATTACTAGGTTCTATCAGTCTATTCACAGTAGCACAAGTCTTTATCACACAACTGATTATAAATTGCAACTTACCTTAGAATGAGTTGGTATACCTTTTGCTAACTGTTTAGTACTTGAAAGAAAACTATTACTTATGGAGCAGAGGATCTGGTCCCTTTATTCTTTATCTCTTCAACTTCTTTTAGCTTAATAAGCCAAACTTATCAAACTTTGCTTGAGCCCTCTAAAGCCTCTCTCCAGCCTGGCCTAAAATTATGTTGGTTACACTTTATTGTCTGAAGTGTTTTTATCATGTGAGATTGTCCCTTTTTTTAAGACCTCTAACAATTTTTGTCAAGCTTTATCTCTGCTGAGAAACCTGGATTGTATTCAAGGTTTTCCTGTTGTGGAGAAGATGAATATTTCTACTAGCATGTGTCTGTTAACAAGTGCGATTGGTTGAAGTCTGCTTTTCTGTCAAAAACTTCTCAGCTAATTACTGAGCAACAACATGTCCGTTCTGGTGTGCTGAAACTCATCTATAAAGCATGTGGAAGGATTTAGGTAGACATGTTCGCATACAGCATCAAAATTTCAGATCTATCTTACGTAATGCATTAATGCTTTAAGTAGCAAATGTTCATAGATTATCCACTGTTTTCCCTTTTCAAGGAAACTGGTCTTAATACAGCAGGTGAATACTGATCTTGGGTGGGCTAAAGTAGTTTGTGGTATTCCAGTCAGTCACCAAATAGTGATTAGTACCAAAATTATTCTTACTTTCAAAATATAGCTAATCCAAAACTTGCTTAAGAACGGTTCTTGGAAGGATTAGAAAGGTCTCGGGAAGATAATCTTGTTTGCCAGAGATTTTGCTACAGGCATCAAAAGAAAGCTGTGAGTATATTTCCGTATGAAGCTGGGGAGAAAAACTGAAATTTGTAGCTTCAAATCATTTATACCTAACCAAGGAATGCAAATATTTGAATATTTTTTCAATACAGGATAGAGTTAAGGTTGGCAAAGGTGGATAATACTGTCTGTTCGTGCTTTGGATATCATTGAAGCTTTGTTTTAACTCAGTACATGGGTGTGTGAAGCTCTGGAATTTGGAAGTAATTGTAGTATTCACATGATACTACAAATGTAGTATTTTACCCTAAATGGAAGTCACATTCTCAACTTTTATGCCATATTAAATGTAACTTCTAGCAAAATTGTAGTTAAATGTTAGCTCGTTTACTTGTTGACTTTTAAAAAAGGCTAGTGGAACTTCCTATCTGTCTGGTTCTTCATTTAAGCTGTTAATACTTTCTGAAGATGTCCCTGAATTGTATGTCTGGAATGACGTAAAAAAGAATTATGCATGTTCTTCCACACTAAAATACTCACTTCTCTGCTGTGAATAAATCATAGTAGATGGGGAATGCACAGAGTCTATTTGCAAATTGTAGTCTGGAATACTATGGTCTCAGTTTTTAATAATTTTATTCTCCCAGGGCTCTGAATTTTTTAGTCATTTTGCAATTTAGAAAAGCTGTTAGCTGCACAAGTAAATCATGTGCTACTACAAACAGTTAAGTGTATTTAATGTGGTTTAACTAACAACTGCCACTCTTCTGTTCTGTTCTTCCTCTACCACCTACTGCTTTTGAAAATCAACTAGTGATCCTATGACCACAGGGTCAGACAGATCATTTTACTGGTCTTGATGAAAATAAAACATCCTTTCAAAAAAGCAAACAAAACAATACGTTGGACTGATTAGTCTTAAATCAGCTGTGAAACTGCATCTAAAGGGATGGAAATAACAACAGAAACCATTGGAACATTTGAATCTACTCCCAGAATGTTCATGCTATATCTGTTGTCAAAAGGGATTAGAGGATTGGTTTTATTTCTGATAAAGTTGCTAATATGTACTGGTTATCATCAGTTTGAGTTCTAATTAGACATCTGTGAAAGTAAAATTTGTGTGTTGCCCATATTTAGCATTTCTTCAGGAATGTGTGAAGAAGCATATTCCACAGTCTAGTGTAGTGCACTATAGACAGTGAAGATTGGAGAATAAGTGCATAGGAAATCATCTGTCAGTTGTTGATTCAATAGTTAATTAATTAGTTAAAGAGTTAAATTAATAGTTTAAACAGAAAGACTTCCATCTTCCAACGTAAGAGTCTTACTTTGAGTCCTCTGCTGGCAGGAAAAAATATGTTAATGTTAATAGTATTTATATCTCCGTTATACCCTACTCATGCCTTCTTTTTCTGATTGAAATTCAAGATGTAGGCCTAGTATCAGTGTAATGCTACTCAGGTCGCTTTTCTTGTCCAGAACACTATAGCACTATTGTTGAGCATGGAAGTGCTTTCTAAGATCTCTGCGCAAAGCTTTCCCCTTATGTTAGAACCAAGAGGCTTTGCTTGTGCTTGCCCCCCTGAAGCTGATTCTGTGCCACTTCAGAAAAGAATTACTGCTTGTCCCAATCTCTTTCTTTAGTACAGGCTTCAGTACTTGTACTGCAAGGTTTATCTGGGTACAGAGCACCAATTCAGCTAGATGTCTTAAGATGAGGTTTCGGCTGGGTGGTCTGAAATTTTGGTGGTAATTTATTGTGTCTTGAGTTCAGTTGCAGATTTTCTGCCCAGTCCTGCAATGAGTGAAGAGAATCCTAGAATTGTGTTCTATCTAGAAATAAGCTATGCGGGGATAGCAAAAATTATAAGAATAACCTAGTGCATCACAAAACAGACTTGCTTACTCAGGTAAATGCAGACTTCTGAGCTAGTTGGAAGAGGAAGATGTAAGAAATGTTGAAGACGCAGATGAAATAGTCTATGGGCAGGTGAGCGGTGTCTCACAGTCGATAGTCTTCATTCTCAATTTACCAGATGCCTGCTGAAAATACAGTACAGTGGAGAGAAACCAGTCCAGGAGGTTCCTGGAAGATAATGCCCTGACACAGCTGGTCAGGATGTCAACAAGGTGGGGCGCCCTACTGGAACTGTTGTTTGTGAGCAGAGG
>JAYDZK010000128.1:50325671-50336846 GCA_034509185.1 Euphonia xanthogaster | reverse complement strand
TGGTGACTGAGATTGCCCTTATGGAATGTTTTTAATCTCATCCAGTCAAATCAAAAAAGTGAAAGTAGCAACAAGGTCTGGAGTGAAGATTCTGATTCATAGAGGATTTATTGACAGTACCTTTGAAAGTACTGTTTAATATGCAAGGTAAACAAATTAAAAATCCCAGCTTGTGGTCCAAGGGCATTCACAAATTAGAAATGACCCCCTGCCTGCCATGAGAGTGCTAATGATGTGATAGCTGAAAGGAAGTGAATACTCCTGGGAGAAGAGAGTGGGTCAGAGGGGCTTTTGTAGTCTGCCAATCTGTTTGTGTTTGACAGGCTCTTTGTCTAACATGGGAGATGACAAGAGGAGCTGAGGCGCCCGGCGAAGATGGGAATGTCTGCCTACAAGCATTACGTTGTTTTCATTTTGTCTTCACTCAGTCGTTGGTATCTCTTGGCTACCTGAGTCCGGAGACAACACTCCCCCTTGCCGGCAGCTAAGGGGAGATAGCCGCAGGAGCCTCAGGCACTATCAGGGAGTAGGACACAATGAGGGGCTTAAATCACAGACTCAGTAACTTTGTTTTGCTTCACACCTGTTTTGATCAGAAAAGTAGTCTCTAATCCAGACCTGAGAAAGCAAAAAGGTATCCACTATACCCCCAGGCCACATCGACTCACAGGCTGGAGACTGGAGTGCAGGTGGAGGCAGTGCTGTTATCAGCTGCAGCAACTCATGGGTGTGGTCTGAAGGCAAAGTTGGTCTCGACAAGCACCATGGCTAGGAGCCAAACTTTTCTACACACACTGACCCTTAGGAGCTCTAGTACCTTGCATAAGAAAGCAGAGCTCTGTCTCCAAGGGTGTATACACAATTTACCTTGACTCTATGAAGACTCTGAATGAAGTTCGACGCCCACTAAAATAAAAACAACAGCAACAACACCCAAAAAAACCCCAAAAAACAAAAAACAAAAAAAACCCCACTAAACAAACAAACAAACAAACAAACAAACAAAAAGCCATGTCATCACCTTCAGATAATGCTAAGATGGATATCAACATGCATACATAGGTGGATATGCATGGAAATCCAGATGGATATCTAGGAAGTGCAGGCAGGGGACCTGGACTGTTCTTTGGCTATGAAGAAAAAATATCATCTCTGTTGAGAGATACCTTTTCTTTAGCTTAAATAAGTGAGTTTTAAACAGAATGGGTCACTCAGAATTACAATACTGTGTGATTAAATCTGCTGTTTGCTTGGCTTTGCTTGCTCAGCATGAGCAGCTGGATTTACTTGAGCCCTGAGCTGCAAGCTGTGAATTTCCACCCAGATAGGTTGGAACACAGTTGGTTTGCTTGGTAGCTGGCACAGTGTTCTGTTTTACCTTTACTTTGGGAAGAATATTAATAACACACTGCTGTTTAATTGTTGCAAAGTGGTTTTTATCCCTAAGTCTAGGCCTTTTTTCATGATGATGTCCTGACTGATTAGTGCACAAGAAACACAAACCAGAAGACAAGGAGGCTGCAGGCAGCAGCAGAATCTACAGTTTGACACGATAAAAGCCTGGCTATGGGGAGACAGAGAAAGAATCCAATAAGGTGTTAGCAGATCCCAGCCCAAAAATGACCATTGGACTTGAAATCACGTGAAGAGTGCGTGAGGGCTGGTGCATAAATCACGGGGGTCTAATTGCCCAGAGGTTTTTTGCTTCTGGTTCAGTTTCAGCTTATCTGTTGCCATATCTAATAATAGATATTTTAATATCTATTAAAATATTTATTTTTCATAAATCTGATGCCTTAGATTCTGCTGCAGAAAACCCAGGACAGAGCCTGAAGGAGGAAGTACATCTGAGAATGAGCGTGTGTGCAAGCATTTAGAAGGGACCCCATCAACCCCACTGAGAATAGACTCCAGTCCTAGCAAGGAAAGCTTGAGTGGTGTGTGTGACACTCCTTGAATGGTGAGAGAATTTTTGGGCTGTGGCTTCTCCTTTAATAATCTCATCCTTTTCCTTTACATCTCTTGAATTCTCACGTGAGTCCAGAATTGATGATAAGGTACCATTTGGATATAATCACAGCTACAAGGAAAAAGGTGGTGGTGGTTCCAAGCCCATATTCTCAAAAAAGCACTTGCAGAAATGGCCATGCTATTTATTCAACAATCAAGTCTGTTTTTAAAAGCTGGTGCTGGAGAAGACCTGAATGACAGCGTAGGAAGTGACACAGCTGCTTCAGCTGCTTTGGAAGTTTACACATTTCAAAAGCTGTTCCTGATTTTTGGCTGTTTAGAAACCCTTGAGTTGTGTTTCCTGGAGGCAGTGAGCACTGACAGCTGCAGGCAGACTTCCTTTGGTGACAAGCACCCAGCACTTCTGAAAATGGACCTTAATCCTGGCATTCCACACCAAAACACCCCAAAGTGTGGTCATTCAAGGCGAAAGCTACTGAGATTTATTCTTCAAAGGTCCTCTGGCATTTAGTCCCTAGGTAGTTCTTGATGGGAAATGTGTTTAACATGTCTCCAGATGAGAAGAGCAAGAGACCAAAGATTTCACTTTTTCAACTCTTGACCCAGTGAGTCCTTGCCAATTCTGTCTCATCTCCATCCTTCCCCAGCTCTTACTCAGGAGGTTATCCTTGAGCCTGCCAGGGTGCAGAACACTGTCAACACTGCTGGGTCACAGCACACATAATTTTTATCTATTCAAGAGCACCAACTCCTTCTCCATCATTTTTGAAGGTACTCAGAGGCAGGAGAGGAGCAATGGACCTGGTGTTTCCCTATTCCCTCACATAAGGCAGGAGCTGTGGTTAGCCCCAGGGCAGAAACATATATTTTTTGTCACCTAATTTTTTCAGACATGCTGAGGCTGCCTACCTGGTGGTTTCTTGTAGGAAGCAGCTCTCGCCTGTGAAAAGCAATTACTGGAGCAATAACTGGGCTTTTTGTCTCTTCAACTGCATGCTGAATGACAAGATGCTAAATCCATCTGTCTCAAAGTCTACATTTCAGTCAAATCAGAAATTTTAGTTTTTACTTATGTAGGTTCCCTCAAGTACAATCCTCTCACAAAATTACACATGGTCTCTGGTAGAATCCTCTGATTCTTTATTTAATTGAAGATGAGTAGTGAGGGAAGGTAAGACTATGCCACAGATTTTGTAGTCTCACAAGTCTGTGGACCAAAGATGAGGTATGAAGGGGTTTGCAACCTCACATTAGTATAATAAGGAAGTCAGGAAGAAGAGCCCAGATACTGAGGTGGAG
Source organism: Euphonia xanthogaster (assembly GCA_034509185.1). NCBI lineage: Eukaryota > Metazoa > Chordata > Aves > Passeriformes > Fringillidae > Euphonia > Euphonia xanthogaster. The sequence continues at coordinate 50,333,576 of JAYDZK010000128.1, read as the reverse complement.
AGCAAGATTGTATCTGGGAGAGAAGGAAAAAGAACAGTTCAGAAGCACAGAAAGGTACATAGGAATACTTGGTTTCTCACTTTTCTGACCTGTCTGGGAATTAAGAGATTAGCTATTGAAATCTGGCATAAAAATACATACCATGATCCTTGTCATTGGATGTCAGAGTCGGAAAAAAATTCAAGATGTTTTAAAATTTTTAAACAGTGAGGTGAATCAAGTCCTGAAGTGGCTGGACAACATGTGTGCCACATTCAATCATGTGAAATCCCTGCATGGAGAACATCTGCCTTTATGAAGATATGCTGCAGCTTGTGTGGAAGCTTGCTATAGAAATGGCTGGGTGAAGTGCTCTGATTTGTGTTACATGGATGATATGGCTTACCAAACACAGTAAGTAGCTCTTTCTGGCTTATTTATTTCTGAAGTGACAGACTTGTTTGGAAGAATGCCTGGGAGAAAAGAAGAGAAAATGTTTAGAAAGGTCTGAAAGCTTATTAAAATACCCCTCAAGCCAGGACACACAAGAGACAATGCACTACTCAAGAAAGCAGTATTGAAAAAGAAGAGATAACCTTGCCAAATGTTGGTATCAACACAGCCTTGTCCTACTCTAAGACAGGAGGATACAGGAGGTGTAGTGTAATTTTGATGGTCCCTGTTAAGTCAGAGAATCCAATTCTCCTGAAATCCATGTTGCTTTTACACCAGCTTGTTCTGTTGACCAAGGTCACTAATTTGACCATATCACTGGTCACTCATTTGAACAGCTTTTGTGCCCCTTTTTTACCCTCTTTGTAGTGAAAAGTAGAAGAGAACAGGCTCTTGTGAATCATTTACACACTTAATGGAAGATTGCAGATCTCACCTACATTTTCTTGTAGTCCAGATGTGGCATTTGCTTGTATTTGCTCTGGAAAACAGCCACAGCAAGTTTCGTCAGGAAGGAGGCAAGGAAAGCCGCACAGCAACAGGACAAATGACACAGCTGGTTAGCTGACAGTCACACACTCAATGCTACATCATCTACACTCTTCTGTCACAAAATTAGCCTTGATAACAGCATTTCTAAGCTTCCAACTGTACGTTGTGCAAGGATTTAAGAGATCAAAACTAAAGAAAATGGGGACCTCTGCTGACTGAAACTTACACGTTACTTCAAGGGGGAATTTTTATGAAAAGGCAGCAAAGAATATGGCCTATAATTCCAGTGCCTTCTTGCAGCATTTCAGTAGTTTCATACAGAAGGGAGTCAGAATTGGAAAATCATTACATTTATTGACACAGTATAAATTAACATAGTAATATTTTTAACCATGGTATGCATAGAAAGGAATTTTTCCCTAGCTAATCTTCTAAATCATTATGGCTCATCAATTATAATTTTTGTTTTAACTTATTATGCAAACTTGAATGAGATTTTATTGCAAACTCTGCAGACTGAAATGTGAAAGAAAAAAACCCTCAATATTTGGTGCTCATGTAACCTGTACTTCAGTGTATTTCTTAACTGGAGGCTGGACTTGCCAGTTAGACCATATTTTGTCTTTCATGACTGAGCCTTTACTTCTTCAGATATTTAGTTGCTTAATTCTCAGTAAGTTACTTGGAATAAATTATTAAAATAATATGTGCAAGAATTTGGCTTTATTCTGTTAATCTGACCAGGAAGATTTCTCTTGAATAACAGAAAGGGCATGAATTCCAGTTATCCAGTTATGTGGCCCACTGTGTTCAGGCAACACTTCTACACACAGACTTGCCTTTTAATATTTTGGTGAAAATATTTGGTGACAATCCAGACACTGTATGTAGCAAATGTGATGGAAATATTTTGCTAGATTGGATCTTGTTAAATGCATGCTGAAATTTCCCTATTACCACTATGCTCAGTTCAGAGATCAGAGCAAGATATATGTATCTTTGATACCCATCTAATTATTTGATCCTGCTAGGTATTTAATGGCCTTCTGCCAGCCTCATGCATGATGATGGGAGCACAGGAAGGGATTTTCCAGGATAACCACCACTTCTATCCACACAGGCCCTTTCTGAGGCTGCCTGTATGCCATTGTGCAGCCCCATAAGAGCTTCTCTGACCAAAACCTTGCTTAGGATTAAAAACCCTCCCCAGTTCCCAGCCTCCTCTACTGTCTCCATGATACACAAGGGAGTGCTGTTGTCCCCTTTTCACTTGTGTTTGGTTGAGCTGAATTTGTGGTGTCATATTATATGATGAGCCTTAGGGTTAAGGTGACTGCTCTGTTCTTGTGCATGGGTGTGAATTGGTGTTCTCTGAGTGGAGAGCTAGACTTCAGCTGACATGGTGCATCAGGTCTTGTCTAGCATCCTGTATGCTGGTCCTTTTAAATCTGTACTAGCGGTATCTCACCATTGTAGCTGCAGAGATTAGCTGTATGTTTGCTCATATGGCCACAAACTAAGTGTCATCCCAAGGGAATAAAAAAATGAACAGTAGAGGACGTTCAACAACTTCTTCTTTGGCAAGGTAAGAAGTTACCCATCCTCTCATTGTGATTACTTAATGTGCTGTAGGTATTGAAGGTATTTTGCTGTAGCTGCCAGAATATTCACTACAGCTAAGACAGTGAGGCTTCTTCCATTTTAGACCTCTCCGCTACAGGTATGAAACTTTACTGTTTAGCTTATGTTTACTTTACTGTATAGCTATCAGGCTATACCTTACCTCTCAAGAGGAATTTTTTTTGGTAAGGGCAAAGTATTCTCCCAAGCATTTCTGAATTAAGGAAGAATACCCTGTGATAAATTTCAGACTTACTATAAAGGGGACAGGGGGTGAAAATTTTATGTTTATCCATACTACTTAAACATATTCATACCTAAATGTCACTAGAAAACTTAGGATGAAAAAATGCGTTTGACAAATGTGAAAATAACTAAACAGAAATGTATAATGTGCACAGTGCAAGACAGCCCAAAGGATAACTCATAAGCCTTTGTGAACAAACATACATGGCTTTGTTTCAAAATCCATTTAAACTCAAGAAGTTTTATATTTGTCCAGTCCAAAGCCCAGAGATACCACTTGCAAGAGTTTACTATAAATTAAGACTCGGTCCTTATACTGAAAAATATACAGGAATGACTTTCCAGAAGGATTGTTGAGAGCTTTAGGGCTGAAACACAATAAAGACAGATGAAGTTTGAATTTCAAACATTCCATCTGTGCCTTCTGGCTCCTTAGAATCTTACAGTGTGGCAGCAATTTGCATTTTGCTGCTTTAGGAAATGTGATTGGTGATATTCTGACTTAGTGATTCCTCCCACTCTGAAAGATATTCAGGGCAGCGTGTAGGTTGACTTTTATTTATGACCTAATACATACAGATATATTTTAAGCAGTAATTTAAATTAGCTCAATTTGCTTTATTAAATATGATTACTGCATATTTGTGCTGTGTATCCCACTGGAATCCTAAAGAGGGACAAAGATTCCTTCTGCCCGAGTGTTGCACAAATTCAAGCTAAACTGGTCTGCCTTTCAAAGAGGTTGTAATCCGAATATCAGCAGTGGTTGCAAAGATTTGCAGGTGGGGCAGCCCATGGTGCATGTGACTAGATGACAGTTTTGGTCAAAGCTGTAAGGACAACTTGCAGCACATCAGCTCAGTGGTTTCTAAGGAAGTTGTAGGTTTTGTTGCAGAGAATAATTGGAAGAAAGGATTTCAGGGGTGATTGTGAAGTTTTTTTTGCTGGCACTCCTCCCACAAGTACCAGACAGCATGGAAAAAAGCACATAAGTATTCACTAGCAAAGTAAGATCTGGGTGCGAGAGAGTTGAAAGGGAATAAATACTGTGAAAATGACACTAGACCCCAGCTTTGAATTGAGAGCCTGGTGGGGAAAGAAATGCTTCAGGAGGGAGCAACTCAGCTAAGGAGCTATGTGAGGTAGTCTAAATAAATCTCTGTGGGAGCCATCCCTCCTCTGGTGAATGAGGGACCTTAAGATGAACCATCAGCACCCTCAGAACATAAACAGGGTGCCTAAACTAGGAGGTACAAGTTGTGCTCTTTGCAAAGGCCTACCTGGTACGCCTGGAAAGAAACAGAAATCCAACCAGAATCACACTGGTTTCATGCAGTCATAATATTGAATTCTGCCTGGATTTCATTGTAACCCAGCATCAGTTAATATCCATGTGTTGTAAGGTATTAGTCACAATTGGATTTACGATTTTCTCATAAATTTGTTGCAAAGTGTTTTACTGCAATTGTGATTTTCAAAATTCAAACGGTATCTTTTATTGAATAGCTGTTGCAGGACATCATCACGTTACGGACTTTAGTATCTGGAATATAGTATAATTTACATCATTCCATCAAATGTCTATCAGGTTTCAAGCTGGGTTTGAGGCTACTGCATTTGAATCTACAAAATGTACAAATTGGAAACCTCAAAAAACAACAAAAAAGGATCAGCTTATGGCTTTAATTTCTTTGTTCAAATCTACCATGAGGGTGAAGAAAATTTCTTTTTAAACAAAAGAATCAGATCCACTCCTTATGAAAACAAATGATTTAGAAAAACAAGGTTAGAATGCCACCTGGGGGCTTATATTGCCATCACACTCCACTTTAGATCAGAGCAGCATGCAATTTGTACTGTGAGATAAAAAAAAAATTGTTCACTCCATTTTCTTCACAAAGTACAGTCAGACTTTGAGGAATTCATGCAGGTGTTATTCCATTTTATGGCACTTGCTTCCTTAGACCTTCAGCAAGAGCATAATACAAGAAATAGGCACTGAAGAGGCAAACCAATTTGCTTTGTGACGAGAAACACAGCATTATGCACTGTATGAGGTAATCTATTTTTCACAGATAAATGTAAACCAAACACAAGAAACACAAAAATAAGTTTATTTATTGACAACATATATAAAAGACTAGATTGCATCACATGGAGAAGGCCACAGCTTGTGGAGGCAGAAAAAAGATTGTTCAAGCACAGATAACTGCAGCATCAAAGTACTAAAAATGGAAATACACAGACGATAACTTTAATCTGTTAAAACAGTGTTAAAAATAAGACCTTCCTCAACTTTAATTTCAGGGGTTGGGCCAGAATGACGAAAGTGGGAGCTGATAAGGATCTTCATCAGAAATTACAACTTAACACAAATGAAGGTTGTTAGTATGAAGCTAGGGTACCATCTCCATGCTACTAGTATTCATCTGCACTTTTGGTGAACTTTTCTGAATTTGACCAGACAGGAGAAATTAATGCATATTTTGTACACTTAGATGTTAAATCTAAGGCCAAGGGGAGAAAGGAGATTTTCTTGAGAATTTAATCAAGTCACCATTTAGTTTTCCCTTGGACAGGAGCAGTGTCTCCTGCAGTGTCTCTTCCCTTGGACAGGAACAGCAGACCCTTCTTCACTTCTCTCCAGTCTGCTGAAATTCTCCATGAAGGGGTGGATAGGAGCACTGCACAACTCGGCTTGTATGATGAGCTGCATCACTATGCTAAGACCCTGAAGCACTCAGGTACCTATTGGTTGCTCCTTCCATCTAGTGAGCTGTTCTGGGGTCAAGGATCTGGGAACTTGGGTGTCCCTGTGGACCATGAAGGATGACATGCCTATCTTTAGGGGCATAGTTACTTTGTGTTTGCTCACATCATGGGTCATTTGATCAACAGAGAAAAAAGACAGCATACAAAGGTGCCCCATATAATTGGGCAACTTGTGAATTTCTGCTGTGGCTTCAAGAGTAGCTGAAGGCATTGACTAGAAGGGGTGACAAAGCCTTTTCTTGCAGCCACAAAAATCTAGAAAAATACAAAACTATTTATTTTCATCTATGAATCTGAACCCAAATATTTATTTGGCCTGTGAGCAACTCCAGTATTTCATGATGGAAGCAGCTGAATCTTTCGTCAAGGTTCAACATTTATCTCAGACACAACACCATCGCTGGAGCTGCAGAGATCCCCTTAGGATAAATGGGGTCAAGTTAATTACCACTCATGGCTGAACTTCCATTCCCTCATAAGTTCCTGGAGTTTAGATTCAGGCTCACCTAAATCAAGTTAATATCCCTAGGCCAGGTCTAGTGCAACCGGGATTCAGCCAAGAGGAGGAACTCAATGTGTTCAGGTGGAATTGTTGGTTGACCTCCTACCCTTCTCCTAAACCTCTAAATGCTAATGATTAGCTGGGAGATAGGTGGTCATGTGACAAAATGAATTGAATCCTGCAAGGAATGCCATGAGGGTGCTCTGGTGGCACACTGCATATCTAAAACAGTGCCCTTGAACTGGCAGGAGCCACAGGGTCCATTTTTTTCTCGGCACTTTTAATCACCTTCAGTCACAAAGTGAACTGATTAGACACAAGGCCTTAAGCACCAGAAAAATGCAAGTGACACTAACCTGTGTTGTCCCTCATCATCCAGGGCCACACTGCACTTCTAACAGGGTGTGCAGAATGGAAACAGATAATTTCTCTGTAGGAATAACAGATTCCCACCTGAGCTGGGAATGCAAAGTTAGCCATTTCCTGAGGGGGTGGGTTTAACCATCATTGAATAAAAGGAACAGCAGCATGGATTTTTAAGACATATATACTGGTTGTGGAGGACTGTAGCACATGCTGTCCATTGAAATATCATCCGTCGGCTGCTTCTAACTCTGTTTCTTTAATACGTAAAGTGCTTTGACTGTATTTGATCTTGGCAGGGTGTGAAATCCTTGCATGCACTTTTCAACTGATCTATTTATTAGACATAAAGGAAAATACTGTGTGGATTAGACATGAATTTTGAAACTGAATCACAACTATATCTCACAGGTATATGGTCTGATTTAATGAACTCACCTTTAAAATAATGTTTCCTAGTACTTCCTTTGTAAAAATCTCTCCAAGTAATTCTTACAGTAAGACTGTTTGTAAATTGTTCACCTGTTCCTAGAAACTTTATTCAATCAATAAAATCTACAGAAAAATCTGAACTGTGTAACTTGAGGAAACTGTAATAGGCTTCAGCAATTTATAAGACATATACAAATAATGTGACATACTTGAAATGTTAGTTAATAGAGCAAGGGATAACCTAGTGACAGTTTCTCTGCCTAGCCACTACTGCAGAGGCCAGGATCTCACTGGGGCAAGTTAAAAGGGAAGCCATTGTGCTAGAAGGTGGTAAAAAAAAGTATTCCTCTATTCAGATACTAAGGCCTGGGGACAAGAAATGTCACATTGGTGGAAAGTGTGCCCATGTAATCACAACATGTGCTGCACATTTCCTGCAGGGAGAGTTATCCTCCTGCACTCCATCATTTTTGCACAGTTTAAGAGCCTGAGCACAATCCTTTGCCAATGGTTGACAGCAACAGGCCGTAAATTGCAGAAAATACTGCATCTTGGCCTAGGAAATGCAATGGTGTGATCAACTGCACTCTTTACCTAGGCACCACAACAAACACAGCATCTGTACCAACCACACTGGGAAATAGAGAAGTTGTTTCTGTTTCCTGGAAGTGTACATACATCAGATGCTTGAAATAGTAACAACAAAACTGGTATTTTAAGATTGCAAGAAGGATTCAGAAAGGAAGCGTACAGAAATTTATACAACATACAAAGGCAGAGAAATGGAAAATGGAGAAAAATTCTGGAAGCAGACAGCATTGTTAGTCTAAAGAAGGAATGAAAAGATGCTCAGAAGCAGAATTCCAGAATTCTAAAGTGAGTTCTAATTAAAGAGACAAAAAGCAGTCTCCTGAAGTCCATCTGCAGTGGGTTGACCCTGGCTGGATGCCAGGTGCCCATCAAGCTGCTTTATCACTCCCCTTCTCAGCTGGACAGGGGAGAGAAAGTACGATAAAAGTCCCATGGGTCAGGATAAGGATGCTGAG